>VXBL01005447.1:156033-241418 GCA_013400195.1 Aramus guarauna | reverse complement strand
GGGGTGTTTACCTGCGGTAGGTACCTTGGATACTGCGAGATCCCTTTACACCTAATTAAGATAAATCGTGGAGAAATATACAAAGATGCATAATTTAGCCACTCTTCGACATATTTAAGTGTATCCCCGCAGGGAACTACACCCATTTAACTAAAATCAAGTCAGAAATCAATTTAGCTACATTAATGCATTTTTGGGATGGAATAGCCCTTAATTTGAATGGGAATAAAGACCCACTATGGGCCGATTGATTGTTAGGTGAAGGAAAAGCTTTTCTTCTCTATATAGCTACAAAAGAAATCAGATTCAGAATGCTATGGGATATTATATATAGGAAACATTAGGATCTGTTGGCATAGCTGTATCTTTTTTTCACACAGCTCTGAACACCTTAATTCCTCCTGTGCTTTCAGGCATTTCCAGGCAGAGATATCCCAGAAAACCCTAAAAATAGGGGGCAGTTTCCTTTCCAAGAACCGCGGGGCCTCACTTTCAGTGGCGGAATATGTGAGTCTCAGAAAGGTCTTTCCAATTTAATGTGTGAGCTCAGGAGACCCGGGGGAAAAGCAAAGCCTGCCCTGCAGGAGCATGCGGGGGGAAAACTGCGTACAGTGGGAGGGAAAGGAGTCGGATAAGAAACCCCGTCTCGGCTGGCCCGTGTGCCTCCCCGAGCAGGGACAGGGATGGAGCCTGGCTTTGCAGGGGGAAGGGGAGGGAGCAGACCTCCCGTTTGCATCCATCCTGACCTGGCAGGGAGGAGGTGTCTCGGGTGGAACAGGTTGAGCAGCACAACGCGTCCCCAGAAGGAGGATCGAAATGTCCCTTCGGGTTCCTTAGCTGGCTCACCTTCCCCCAAGGCACAGGTTGTTCCGAGGGGGCTGGTGGGTGCACTGGGGGAGCCTGAGGACACCGACCGGCCCCGAGGGCCTGTTTGCAGACACCTCTGGCTAATACACCTCTGGGTCCCATCTGCTGACCTGAGCGCCCAAAGGAGACTCTGCGGCGGTTGTGCCCCATTTGACCCCATTGCCTGCTCCCGTCTCTGTGTGTGTGAGGGAGAAATAGGGAGAAGGAACAGAAAACAAGGGTTTTCCAGTGAAGATGGTCTGCTCATCCCAGTTGCTTAACTTCACTATTGTCATTTCGTAGACCACTGAAGACCACCTGCTAATCTTGTCCCCACTATCCAGCTCCTGACCTTCAAACATGGTCCTAGGAGCAATGTTATAAAAGACATATGAAGTAAGACTCTAGGTGGCACTTCAGGCTACATAACTGTGACCTTGTCTATCAAGACACACAGCATTTAAATCATAAGTTTAATCAGGTGATCCTTAGGCAATCAGGATGATCAGGAAAAGTACGTTAGCACTTTGTAGTCTCTGAAGCAATTCCCAGTATACCTTTGCTGTTTACCCAGACCTATAGTTCAGTTCCACTTCACCGGCAGAAATCAAGGGAAATCTCACTCAAGAAAATGCAACAACTCGCTGGAATAAATCAGAAACAGGCCCATGCAGCTCTTGCAAGAGTGGAAGTCTGGCATCTAAACAGAAGCAAGAAGCCTAAATATATATGTGAGCCTAAAATACTAGAGATGAGTGGTACAGGAAAAACCACGGGAAAATCAGCAAAATGCTGCACCACTCCGAAAGCTGCAGAAGAGATGCACGGGATGCATATTTTGGTTCTGCTGAAAGTATGGCATTGTCTATTTTCTGTAGGTTTCATCAGTACAGAGCTAGCAATATTTACTTTTCTGCTCTCTCTAAGCCCCAATTTAGCAGTACATCATTAGTCAGTGGGTGCTGGACATGTGCTTGCTTGACAATTTACTGAAAATTAAGCAACAGAGCAGCAGTGAAGCACGCTCCGACATGCTTTTTGGAATTGGGGCCCAAATGCAGATGCATTTTTCAGTGGACATCTGAAGGTGCTGTTCCACACCACAATTATCTAATGGCAAAGCTGCCAAAGGAGGACCCTGCCTTTTCTCACCCACAGCTATTTGTTACTCTCTCTCCTCCTTCCCATTTATCACTCCTAAATGTGCTGATACCCTTTAAACTAAATTAGTGAAATGGCCGGTATTAGCAAAACCAGAAAAACCCTGCTGATCTGTTTTAGACCACGACACCAGAAGCAGCTGCCTTAACGTAGCTGGGGGAGGGGACAGCAGGCTGCAGTAGGGAAAGGAGGAGAGAGGGATTGCACTGGGAAGGACAAGGATCTCTTCAAACTGCTTTCTTCCTACAGAAACACTATTGGTGACCAGCAGCCAGATGTCTATTGTAAGTGCACCAAAATACTCGCCTGCTTCTTCCTAGCTCCTCATCACTGGATCTGCGTTAGACTAGTCATGATTTGTCATCGGGAAGTCCCGCAGGCTGTCTGGAAAAAGGCAAGGGATTCAGGGCACGCAAGAGATGCCGGTCCCCCTCTGCATGGGGTCCTCTCCTCTGTTGCAGCGTATCTGCAAGCCCTCAATTGCAACACAGCTTTTACCTCACCGCCCTTACCATGCCTCCTGTAAGGCCCTCAGGAGAGTTCATGTCCCTGGGAGGGGAAAGCCTGTCCCTTTCCCCTCCAGGCTTCTACAGAAAGCAGCAAAGCTAGGCCAGCTGCTCCAGGAGGCATGTAACTCCTTCTCCCGCTGGACCAATCCTTCCCCATCGGCTGCTGAATAGGCAGCAGCCAGTTGGCAGCTGTGGGGGACCGAGGAGCCTTGTGAAGGCTGAAACATAAAAACAATAAAGAAGGTGAATCCCAGCCAACTTGTTGAGAATTTATAAAACAGAGGTCAAGTTTTGACAAGCACTTTTTTTCTTTCACAGTGAAACTAGTGGACTCAACTCAGAGTCGTTCCCACAGCAAACTTCCCTCCACTCTCTCCTAGGGAGAAGCAGCTGTACCCACCAAAGCTGGCACCGCCATGCACAGGTAAGATATTCCCAGGTAGGCAGAGGTATGAATATACAGAGCAGAGCCAGAACAAAATGGATGCTGTATTCGGTTTTTATCAGGTTATCTCCCCCTCCGTCTGACTCCACCTTGCCATGGCTGCAGAAGCATTCAACAGTCATGGAACTGGGCAAAGTGAGTTCACCCTTCAGCAATGGGGACATCAGCCAGTCCTGCCCTCCCCACCTTAGCCTCTCTGTTGCAACAGCATTGGAACATTTCACCATTATTTCACTGCTCATTACTCTCAGTTTATTACCGTCACTGTTTAACCTCGGTTTACCCCTGGGGACAAAGTGAAGGCGTATTTCACCCGTTGAGCAAAGCTATGGACAGACTTCATGGTAACCTTGACAGGCATTTGGGTCCATAATTCCCAACAAGGGCCTGAGAGGCTGGTGCTGAGTAATACTGGTACATAGCCTATCTGACCTGCTTGCGGTCCTACAGATTGTGTGCACAGACCTGGTACCTTCTCACAGAGGTGTTGCAGGACCCCAGGGTCCCTTGGCCAGGTTTCTTCCAGAGCCCTGGAGCCCAAGGGGATGCGGTGCCACCAGTGTTGCAGAGGAGGGGCCCGAAGGTCAGGTTACCCTTAGTAGCCTAACTACTGCGTCAGGGCCACCGAGGGAGCGTCACGCCGTTGCCCAGTTGATGAGACAGCTTGGCACTGCACAGCGTGCCCAACGCTCAGTGAGGGGAGCTGTCATTCCCAGGAAGAGGGGGAGAAACACGGACTGCATGAGGCAGGTATGAGACACCATGTGTGGCACTAGATCCTGCTTCACGGCACCGGGCTGGTGCAATACCCACCTGTGAGGTCCTGAGGCAGTCGGTCCCCTGCTCCTGCCTTTGGTATCTACAGAACCTTGCAATCTCTTTTTCCTACTGTCTTCTCTTTGATCTTCAGCAATAAACTTGAATGACTTTCTTTTATGCTTGCTTTTATACACATGGAAGATGTAACCTAAAAATTGGGGGGTTGTGTCCTCTGGGCCAGCTCTGGACAGTCATGTCATAATGAGGAATACAATAAATGTCAGTTTGTCTTAGAAGACACTCAGTAGGGGTTTAGGTTCACCATCCGCAAACAGTATTATCTTCAGTGCCGTAATCAGCCTGGAGGAGGAATGGGTTCCTGGGACCTTTGGCACTTTGAGTGAAGTAAAGTTATACAATTAAACTTCAGTTAGGAAATATCCATAACTTACCAACAGGGGAGAGCAGTTAAGAGCATTACCAGCTGTCAGCACCTGGGAAACTAAATTGAATGGCCAGAGCGCTGAGATATAAAAACTGAAGAGAAAAATCACATGTGCCTACTTTCTTTATGGCTGCAATGTCATAGGTCGTATGTTGTGCTAACCTGTAAGAAATAATAGGAACTTGGAGATAAAATATAGCTCCAAATGTGAACCGGGGCATGGCACAGAAGAAGTTAAGCAAGGACAAACAGATTACTAGTGCTCTGAAGTATAAAATCACTGTCTCAGAGACCGCTCTCTCTGCTCCTAGCAGCTTCATAAGCTAAACCAGCTGTTGCAAATAAAACTCTTAGATTTTTAAAGACATCTATTTCCTTGACTGTAAATAGAAATATGATTTCATTAAACTAAAAGTACTCTTCTATGTACATTTTGGGTTTTTTTGTTGTTTTTTTTAAATTGAATTAACAATATATGTAATAACAGCCTGTCAGAGATGTATGATCTTGTACAGATATTCCTGAAAAATTTGCTATTACTCTTACAAATTTATCACTCCCTTCCTGAATATCATAAAAGATTTGGGAAACATACTGCAAAACAGAAAATAAAGAAATAACAACTATAATGGATTGGTGGACTTTATGTGTGAGGAACTGTGTCCTTGCACATAGGACAGGAGATCTCTTAGCACAGGCATGTTGAAATGGGAATAAGCAGGAGCAGCATGGATGGGTTCAACCTATCTGAGGAGGAGAAGGAGGAGGATGAATGTGCTGAAGCACCTCTTGGCTGCAAGGCTTAGGGGCCATAAACACCTCCCACCCCTCCATGTGATGGAGCTACTTGTGTTTCCTCTGTAGCAGCAGATGTGGGACATCTGCTATCATGTGTGTAGGGGTGATGTCACTGCTTGACATCAACAGTGTGATTTGGAGAGCTGGTGCAGGACACAGCCATTTGGTGTCCTGCAGTAAGGGCCAGGCAGAGTACAGGAGCAGGTTTGGGGAAGGAGAGCAGTAGAGAGGAAGAGGCTGGTGGGAGCTAGGGTCAAGCCTATTGTGGTGTGAATTAAGAGCCTGGCTAAAAGCAGGAAATGTTCACACTTCTCAGAAAGCTTTATGAGCAGTGATAATGAAATAGCAACCCCCGAAGCACTTACGTTACCATTCACTTTTCTAATGCATCCATTTGAACAGTAGCTCCCGTCACACGCTGTTCCCACAGAGCGACGGGCAGAGCGTGCACGTGGCCCAAGAGGAGCACAGTGACACTCTCGCAGTGGTGTACACCAGCAGCAAGTACCAGCCTGTTTAATGAGGCCCTCCATCGCTCCCTGCCCCGCTGAATGCACCCTACGGGTGGCACTGGCGTGGATGCCTCCGCCAAAACTCTTGCTTCATGGCACCGAGCTGCACCCATTTGTAACTCCACTTCCCTGGCTCTGTGGGAGCCTCCAGCCACACGCCATGTTGAGGGGGATGCAACGGTGATGGGCTGTGATGGAGTCTTCAAGGGAATGCTGACTCGCCTGCATCCTGAGGTTGCAAGAGGCACCCAGGAGTCTCCCTCAATGATTCGCAGCAGATGGGGAAACGTAGGCGAGAGGCGCAATACCTCCCCAGCCTGCCATAGCTTTGTAATGCCATGGCCTCGCATAACATTGCTAAAACAAATACAGCAATTAAAAACCTCTGCGTAACAAGTCCGGTTCTGCAAACACGCAACGCACGGCAGAGCGGTGGTGATGCTGAGCGTTGCCTGGTAATCCATTTTCTCAGGGCTACATAATGGCCACATCCATAAAGAAGCAGGGGAGGAAAGGGAGGGAAGCGCAGGATATCCATTACTGCCATAAAGGGAAGGAAACGGAACAGGAGCCTGGACCCAAACCTGGGTCCTCCTGGATTCCTGGCCTCCTGCCACGGTAAGATATTAGAAACCAATACGAGGGGTGGAGCGGCAGTAACTGCTGCCGTGACTCATTCCCTTGTGAAAAGCAGAGCCACCCAGACAACTGGCACAGCGCCTCGCTGTGCGCGCGGCCTCGGAGAGCTCGCCCGGTCACGTAAGCAGCTGGCACACTTCCTGCGATTAACGAAAAATGCAGATAATTTAGCCTTGGCTACCTGAGTGCTATCCCTATTATTGTCTGATAGAAATGGAAACAGAGTCATCCTGACGTGACTTTTGATCCCGAAAAAGCATGTAGTACTATGTGAGATAGCCGGGAAATGAAAGTCCAGATGGAAAGAGATTAGGAATTGCTCTTTGAGTTGGGTAAAATCACAGCTGACCTTATTATTCGGTGTTCAAGCAGAAGGAGAGAGAACTCCGAGACAGGGCAACATTCAGGCTTTCTCCTTCCCCCTGCCTATACTGCAGTCACCTATACCCGATTCTGGTCATGTGCTGCGTTCTCACAGCTCCCACACAATCCCACCCTTGTGCTCCCAACACTGGGACAAGGAAGCTGTTTATCACAGCATTCCGTTTGTCACATTCATTTCAGACGACAATAATTCCCAGTTGCACGTAGCACGTTTTACATCAGCAAATATTGCAGCAGTTCTTCTCCAGATGGGGAAACGAAGGCTTAGGGGGGTACAAAGACTTTCTTTTGGCCACCTAGTGAGTCACTGTTCTCCCAAATTCCAATGCAAAATTAAACATCTCTGCCTAGACTTGCTTTTAGATTTCGATTGCCAGTATAAGCTCTGAAGTCCGTACATGAGAAGGGCACCTAACAACTGCATCTAAAATTATTTTTTCTTGTGGGGAGAAGGTGGGGGGACAGGGTGGCTCGTGCCTTGGTCCTGTAGTGGATCACTCAAAAGTCTGCATGCCTTCAGCACTTGGCTAACCAAATTTCATCAGAGTGCACATAGCGCTGTATCCAATCTGCCTATTTGTAAAACTCGACAAATTTTTTATGTCGGTGACAGAGAAGCCCATTCACCATCATTTTCCCCAAACTGGGAATTCGCAGCCTGATCGGTGCAGCTTGCCTTCACATGCATCACATGTCTCGAGGACACAGTTTTACCTGTAACTGCATCTCCAAACATCAGTGAGGAAGGTCTTTGGTGTGGTAGGTTATATCCTTCCTGCACATCTTTTCTGTCTTCTCCTTTCCTCCATCCACTACTGCTAGCCATAGGCAATGCTATAGAGATGCATCTTGACATTGAGTGTTATAGGGGCTGATATCAGAGACAGAGTTCCTTCAGAGTTCAAGGCTGGCTTGCTATGTGTTTTGTTTGCTTCTTGAACCTTCTTAAAGCCACAGCTGGGAATTTTAATAGCTTTCCCAGCTGCCTGCCTGTGATGGGGGAAGACCCAATGTGACTGAAGGCCTGGTATGACTGTGCTCTCACTCCCAGGTAAAATTAAGAAAACTCCCTGAAAGTAAATGGGGTTTCTGGATTTGAAACTACATAGCTGCTGAGATGAGCTGTTGTTTAATTTTAGTGGCACCCAGTAGTTCAGTGTGTCCTCTGTCTAACTCATCCCAGAACGGGGCAGTTTAGGAGGGCTGCTGTAGAAAGTCCCTTCCGATGTTGCTCCAGTCCCATGGGAATACAATGCATCCTCACCACCCCACAGCATCGCTTCCTATTCCCCCAAACCCCACAGCTGCCCACCAGCCCCAGCTGGGGTGTTTAGCCTGCACTTCACAGCTCCTGCACTCGCACTGAATGTGGACCTGCTCTAATTGTCCTGTGTCTGATACTGCAGTCTGCTGCGATATTATTATTATTGTATTATTACTAATATTATTAGTAGTATTTAACTATGGCTTTATTTTCTCAGCTCTTCATAGCAAACAAATGAGATTGTGATCTATGGCTGTTGCCATTTCGATGTCTCCGCAGCTCTACTGCAGAATGCCATCATCCACATCTCTGATCCCTGCGAGTCCTGTTAGCGCATCTTGTTGGCAGCAGCAGTATTCTTCCACTGCAGGTTTGATCCAAAACAGCATATTCCACCATCTGCAGCTACCTGCTGGTGTCCAAGATGTAGCGAGGTGGTTGCTTTCTTTATCCAATAGCATTTGCCAATATTTGTCTTTGGCACCAAGCACTGAGGCTATTTTTGCTTCTGTCAAGGTAACAGGTAACACGTCTTTCGTTGCAGGCACTTGGTAATGAGTAGTTTGTTGTACTTTGATGAGGTCACTCGGGCTTAAGTGAATGAAGTGCTTGCCCACGTGGAGGTTGGCTCCCGGGCCACGCACCCGACCAGGATGCGGCAACTGCAGCACTGATGCCTTCTCTCTCCATTCACCGCATTGGCTGCTGCTGCTGCTGCTGCTTCGCCCTTGGTGCAGCGGTTACACAGGTGCCATCCTGGCTGAATCGCTGTCTCTATTTCAAGGTGAAATATGCCTGGAAGATATCCCAGTCCTTTGAAAATATCTTGATAACCTCTCAGCAGCCCTAGCTGCAGAAGCAACACAGAGCAATGCCTGCTCTGACTTTTCATGGACTTTTCTGCTTTGCCTGTGTGGTTCTTACCACAGCTGTTGCACCTGGCCTCATGTGCAGGTTAATTTGTTTTAATGATTTTCTTCTACCTGGTATCTTCCTCTGGAGATTATTTCTTCCCTTTTACTTGTCTTCGTGCATAAACATCAATGCTTCTCCTTTTTTTCCCCTCCTTCCACCCAAAAAACACAAGCTGGAGCAGCACTCATCTGCTCTGTGGCTGTGAATTGGTGTGCACTTGCTTTCTACATAGTCAGATCTTTCCCAGCACCAGGATGGGCTCTTCAAGCAGCCTCACAGAACGTATTGCTTCTTTCAAGCATACCTCAAATTCCTTTTTTTAATATAAAATCTGTTAACAAAGGAGTCAGCTTTTTTTCTTTGGGGGCAATATTCTGATCTATGCTTGCCTTAAGTTCAATTGTTCAATCTCTTTGAGGAGATTGTTTACTTGTGTTTTATTTAGGAGAGGGGAAATATTGGAAAGTGTTGTGATTTTTTTCTCGATCTTATATTAGTCCTCCTGATGTTCCTGAAAGCTGCTGCAGCATGCCCATGACTGCTACTAGCGTGTTTGTTCTTGGTTTGTTCTGGTTTGTTTCTCTCCCTTTTTGTCTCATTTTCCCACTATGATCCAAAAAGCATCCAGCTGATAAATTCCTCCCCTTTCATATCCATCTTCCCAAAGATGGGAATCTTGAATACCATTCTTGTTCTTTTTTCCTCCTTCCTATCCCTTTTCTTTGTAAATAAGCATGATCACAGCCTTCACTTCTGATTACACGGGTAGGGGAAGCAGATCACCTCTGAAATCATGCTCTCTATGGAAAGGAGATGAAAAAGCCTAACAAGCAAAAATGACCTGGAAAAAAGAAAATGGAAGAACCGTGGATTGCCGCCAGCAGCTCTGCTGAGGACCCAGCCTGCTTGCCAGCAACTGAAAAGCTGCTAGCAATTGTAGGTGACTAAACCTGGGACATTGTTTCAATGTCTGCCAAAATCAACAGAAGATGGCACATGGCGACTGCTGGACTTGTCTTCCAGTTCTGCCGACAAACTCCTGGCCAGTTCCCAATCCTGTGCCTCAGTTTCCCTGTCTCTGGAATGGGAAGAGTTGCTAATTTTTGTTACAAAAAAAGGAACACACTTTATGTATGCCAGGAAATTAGCAAACACAGCAGTGGGAAAGGATCAACAGAACAGATTGTAATGATGAAAGAGCTAAATTAAATGTCTGTTCCTTCAAATGCCTCATGCACACCCAAGGCTGGAGGTCAGGAGAAACCAAGGAAAAAAATCTCCTTCCCATAAAAAGTACAAAGCATTCAAACCATTTGCATCCTATCAATAAAAAGTGCAATTACATAATAGGGAAACAGTTCCAGTTCCTGTACTGTAAGCCTTGCCTCCTCCCTTTCCTTACAAGAGAGTGTAAAGCTCTTGTACAGGGACAGTTTACAGGGACAACCATGACATGGAACCCAAGAGCCTGGCCCGGACTCCATCTGGGGGGTGGGCAACTTCTTGGGTACCACATCCCTTATTGGAACTAGTCCCAACTACATGTAGATCTCTATTTAACAAGCTACTTAGGTACTTCCCAGCTGTGTTTAAGCATACTTTGATGAATTAAGGCATAGGACATCAAAAACTATAACTATATAGAAAAGAACAGAAACCCAAATATATTTAGCAGTCTAAACAGATTTTACTGTACAACATGAACTTTTGGCTCTGCAGAGAGGTGCTTGTTTCTATCTCCAGCTGTTTAAAACTAACCTTGTGTACTACATTTGAAATTGTTCCTTTCAGCCCCGTGCCTGTAGACGAGGAGCAGTGGGCCCACAGGGTACCCTGCTGCATTCCCAGATCGCACAAGACTACATCCGACCTTGGCCTTAGCACACTCATGACCAGACGTGGCTCCTCGTGTGGCTATGCTGGCTATCTTACACACAGGTATGGATCTTTGGCCAAATCCAAGGAGAACAAATTATGGACCAAAACCATTCTTCAAGGTACTGTACAAACAATGGAAAGAAAGAGCACCTTGAGCCTAAAGAATAAATAGGAAACGTATGCAAAAAATGCTAACGAGAATTCAATAACGTTAATGGTCCTTAGACCTTTCCACATTATGTTTTATAAATTAAGACTTTTAGCCAGTCTTGAATCAAAAGAGGTATCAAGTGAAGATGAAACAAAGAATGGGCAAGGGATGGTAAGGGGAATGTGCATTTCACCTGGCAGAGAGGAGATTCTTCTTCTTACCACAGAACAAGATGAAACTGGTTTAATCACAGGGTATAAACAGTAGACTAAAAAGCAGATCTAGTGTGCCTAGAAAGAGGGTAATAATTTAAGTGCACCCAATTACTGTATTTGTAATAAAGTAGCTTTATTTCAGATGATAAAAGACAGGTGGTGCCCCTAGGCACGGTTCCTCTGGAACTGAACCTGTGCTCATGCTCAGGTTCAAACTTACAGGTGCAGCGAGCCCCTTGCTTCTATGTAGTGAATGAAGTTTGGGCAAGAACCAGCCCCCACAGGCTGACTGCTATTGCATTTCCTTACCATTCTGAAACACGGTTTACTTTCTTTCTAGTCTGTAAAACCATAGTATGTACTTCTTTCATTCACTGGGTGTTCTGCTTCAGCTGTTATTTCAGTAATTAACTTTTTTCAGTAAACTTCTTTTAAAATCAGTTCCTTACAATACTTTGGATTTATTTTCTGGAACCGCTTCCTTGAACTCTGGTAGATCCCAGCTCATGTCTGGGGTCAACACAGGCAACTGGGGCTGCTTCTAGGAGAATTAATTTGCAGCATTTTGTGAGCAGGACAGAGCAGAAGAAGAGCAAAGATGAAATGCAGACATTTACAATGACATGTATGTTCACGGGAAACAAATTTTTTTGAATACCTATCATAATATTTCTTCTTATTAATGTTTTAAAAATTAAAATCTTAATATATTCCTTCTCTCCCACTCTCACAACCAGTTACTATTACAGATACTTTCTTTCGAAGGTTTACATCTGGCTGCATGTTTCCGGGGCAAAGCCTTCGGCCCCGGTTGTCCGGGCATTGGCACATGTACATCCATCACGAGCAACTCAGCGGTACTACTCACATGTAGGCAGTTATATTTAGCTATTTATTTATGAAGGGTTTTTTCAGGTTTAATTTCTTTTACTTAGAACTGCTGGACTTAAAACTCTGATATTTGAATGATGGGAAACTATTTCCAAAAAAGAAAGAAATGCTATGGAGGGACATTCTGCCTCCACCTTCTTGTGAGTGTAGTATCTATGCTTCCTCAAACGCAAGTATCTTTTATGTAATTGAGGTTAACTTAATAGAAAAGATCATGTTCTCTTGTGAAGTGGTATAGACCATGTATAAAGAAAACATACGTATAGAAAGAGAGGAAATAGTATGTTGCCACCATTCTTGTCTGTGGAAATTATTGCCTTTACTCTTTGTCTAGTTTTGGATTTGGTTTCTAAACCTTTAACAGGCTTTCCCAAATCCTGAGTGGTTTAAACTATTATTTAATATCTTCTTTGCCAGGAAGATTTTCTGTCTGTGCCTGTGTCTCTCTATGTACATTATATTACATATGCACATACACATAATATTATTATTCCCTTAGTAGCAATTAAATAGTATAATCCACCTCAAAGATATTTACAACAATTTAAACTACCCTGAACCAAGGAGTTTAGAGGATTAGAGATGAGATTTAAGCAGTTACTGCGGGGATAAATTTTACAGTTCCTGTGCACTGCAGCACCGTTTGACTTTAAGGCCAGAGAACAGGGGGTTTGGAAGTGACTGAAGCACAGAGGGAAATGAATCAAAAGTTGACTCAGGTTTAAAGCCCAGAATAGTTTGTTTGTCGAAATCTTTTAACTTCCATGTTTAGAGGACAGTTAACAGCTGGCTCCTTGGACGAGTTTGTCCAACTTCCTTGCAATCCCCCTCCCTTGGTGCTTTAAGACCGTCAATGAGTGAGTGTGCGCTCCCGTAGCATCTCCAGCGCCCCGTGTGCCAGTGGTGTGAGCAGGCAGAATCCGTCTGACTTAAACTGAAAGCCCTGCTGTCTTCAGTGACGCAGGGCATGCTCTGGGACAGAGGGCAAAAACTGGCACTGAAGGTTCAAGTCACCCTGGATTTATCAAAGGAAAAGAGTATCCAAAGATAAAAATCAGGCTATGCTGAAGCAGCAGAGCACTGTTTGATTTTTCTGATGCCTGCATAGCAAACCAACACACCAGCATTGCTTCATGTTTAAGGGCACACCCCGTCATGTATTTATATCAACACATTTATGCTTTTCACTCCCAGACTCCTCAGCTGAAATAGTCTTTGGCTGAAAGTGTCTTTGAAGTAAAACTCACCCAACGTATTTATTTCTTGCACAGTCCCTGGGGGACTTTCCGATAGTCTACCTTGTCAATGAAGCAAGAGTAAACTCTCTCTGAAACTGCCCCTCTTCCGCATAAAACACATGGGATGCTTCCCATCTTTCTCTCTCTATGCCAGTGAGAAGCTAACACTAAAAAGTAAAAAATAGAGAAAAGTTATTGTTACCACCTGATGAGCTAAATGTACCTCCCACATAATTCCTCAATAAATTCCTTCAATTCTTCTCAGAACATTGTTGGTTTTGTTTTTTTTTTCAAATTTATTTATTCACGAGTAATATCTTACACACAAAAATGCACCGATCTTCCCGTCACACCCCGGGTGCCAGCTCACGTTACCCACTCCAGAAGAGAGCAGCAGGGACGGAGTAGGACGTGGAGCTGCGCAGAGGAGTGGACTTTCCAAGCCGTCGGTGCCCCGGGTGTGACTTTGCCCGGCAGCCCTGTGGCACAGCGGCCGGCAGCGGTGCTCCTGCTCCCTTCCCCACGCAGCCTGGGAGCAGGCAGGGAAAATGTGCCCTCCGCATGGTCAGTTTTGCTTTGCTAATGAGAGCGTGAGGCGATTCCTTTCTGAACGTACGTTTACTTCCCTTCATCAGAAATCTTTTCTAAAGTATCTGTGTCTGCTGCTTGCTAGAAAGAAGAGAGAAACAGCAAAGTGCGTGTGGAGGACGTGACGATGGAGAGGCCAAGCACAAGGAAGCGGTGTAGCCTGGGTGTCACTTCCACACTTGGTCATGGATGAGACAAGCTCTCTATGGCCTCCAAATGCTGAGAGGAAATTCTCATTACTATTTCTCCTTGTGACTGTGGCTACTTTGCTTAATAAAGAGACTCATTAAGGGGAATGACCTATTTGCAAAGTCTGTAAAAGTCCTAATTTGTGTGTGGGGTGCCCACACACACTTTTTCTCTTAAAAGAAAAAAGAAAAAGAATTCAAAATACCTTTAGGTGCCTGCAGCAGTGCCATGGGACAGTGAATTGTCACGTTCACACACTAGAAGGACAAACAATCTTTTGGATATGGCAATGGATTTCATGTTTAAAGTGCTCAGAAGGTTATTGCATTTAATGGGGAGTGGGGATGGAAATTACAAAAAATTATGATAAATAGCTTGCTGTAGCCCATCTATAAATTTCACCTGCTGACATGGTTTAGTGGGCAGACGCTAATACCACCCTCGGGAGGAAGAAGGAAACCAGTGCTGGGACAGGAAGGGGTTAGGCAAGATTTAAGTGAGTGTACAGGAAGCAATAAAGGTTGTGGAGATTTAGCTCGAGTCTGGTAAGTGTTTGATTGAATCCTTGGTTAGGGAACAAACTTGACAACATTATCTGTTTTTGTTGTAGGAACAACTGTTCCCTTGTCTAAATCCTGCCCTCAGCACTGATATATATCAGCCTTCAATTTACTCTCACTTCCATTCAAATCACAGTATGAATCAAGCACATCCCCCCTGCTCCTATGCAGATGGCGTGCAGAGAAGACTATGTGCAGTTTGTTTTAAGGATTTTTTTTTTTTTTAATTGAATTAGGCCTGATTTGTTCTTCCATTTCCTGCCTAGGGTTAGTTTAGCACAGGTGGTGTCTTCCAGGGCAGGGCGGGCGATTTGGGTGAAACCTCAAAGCTGCCTGAACACGCTGCGCTCACCGCTGCCAAGCTGAGCCTGCGTTTTTACAAGTCCAAGTTTGGCAGGCAGCGATACCGGCAGGGCCAGCCCCGGGAAGGGCTGCGGGAGCTCAGCCCCGGCCCTCGGCAGGGGAGCCCGGCCAGCCGCCCCTCAGCAGCCCGAGCCAGCGTCAGGTGCCAGAGCGGATCAGATCAGAGGTCCAGCTAGCCTGAAATCCTGCCTCGACCGCTCGCCAGCAACCGGAGCTGCAGAAGAACCACCCCCCCCTCCCCTTGCAAAGGACAAATGCCCATCCAAAAACGTGCCCAGCAGTCAAGTTTCACTGCGAGTGGGAAGTACTCATTGTCACAAGCCCTGAAGCAGAGATTTGAGTTATTAAAATGATATTACATTAAAATATGAGTTAATAGATTAACTTTTACCCTGGATAGTTTAACTGTAGATGTAGGTGGTATCGATTGCAATATCTAACGTTTGTTAATCCTGCTAAGCTCTTTAGCTCAGTATGTTCTCAAGGCCACGTCAGAGACACTGTGTTAAAAAAGCATTTGCTGTTTTAGATTTAAACCTGTTGCTTTTATTTCCGAGTGTCTGTCTGACATTTATTACAAGAGAGGGTATACAGGAGTGACCACCTGACCCCTCGGTACCATCTATTATTTTATATACTGCAGTGACATCTCTTACTTGCCACCTTCCACTACTCAATCGTCCATATCTTCATCTCAAAGTATTTCCATACCTCTTCATCACAGGTTTTGTTACTCTTCTCTGGACTTAAAATTATGTCAGCCATATAATCTTTTATGAGGTGAAACTACCCTTATCTAAAAACAGCATTCTAGCTGAGGACGTGCCATTGATCTTTCCATAAAAAGGCATTGTAATTCTCACAGCACTATCCTTTATGCCTCCCTTAATAGGAAGATAACCTGATTCTGGGAACCTATTCCCAGCACATGTCTAGCTGGAAAGAGGTTCAGGTTCTCTGAGTTTTGACCAGAACTTTTTATGACGCAGCAGTGCCCTGAGCTACATCTATCAGCAGGGTCACCTTTGCCGTACACGCACGTAAGGCTCTGCCCCGCTCTCTGCATCCTGCTCGATGCAAATTTTGGCTGCCATGCATGGCCTTTGCTTGCCTGGCCAAAATAAAATACCAAGCACCATTGTTGGCCGGCCATTGTCCCCCATGCCGTGGAGGTGGCCGCAGTGCAGGGCCAAGCAATAGCAGCAGCTCCAGGGGGCCTGGGGCAAAGGTGGAGGTTATGACCTCTTGTGTATCATTAGGCAATTAGCCGGGGCCCTCTCCAACCTCTCAAAACACAGGGCCCTGGGCAAACTGTCCTCCCATAGCCCACCATGGCTGACCCTCCTCTATCCATAGCCACACTGAAAGTGTTCTGACACCCTCTCAAATATTCTACTGGTCTGCATATGAACAACATTATTATATGCTTTTTCTTTTTGTGTCTTGCAAACTTGCAAGATTTTAAGGCACTGGAAGAAGACCTTATTCCAAGAACTTCATAGACCAGAAGAGGAACTGGCACTTTTGGAACCGCCACAGAAACAGGCTGGGTATTCATAGGTTTTGGCCAAGGTACTATCCCATCTCAGGATCCTGGTATCAATATCAAAAATTGAATGTTTTTACTCAAAGGGACTTAGAAAAGGGGGCTCAAAACCATGTGTGAAATGAGAAGATACAAAAGGGAAAGATTTAAGGATTTAGACATAATTGAACCTGGCCACCTCAGCTAAGCAGACCCCATTGAGGTCATTCCTGACTCCCTTGAAAATGTACTCAGATTTGGCCATAATAAGATGGGCAAATCTCAAATGCATTTTTCTAATTTTTTTCCTCTTATATTTGCAAACCCACTCGTAGAAGATATGTGCCCAGGTATGCCTGGTACATTTCTGATTGTACATTGACAAGTTAGATGGTCTCAATACGCTGTTTCTGAGACAGTGGTGCTTTCTTCTAGTGTAATTGACACCAATGGCCTTTGCAACAGACAGTGAAAACAAAGGAAGGGGAGGATAAAAGGAAAGATGAAGGAAGGAAAGAGGAGTCAGTCTGACAGAAGAGGAGAAATCAGAACACCAGATGTATGCTACATGTATAGCATTTAATAGCTAACTCTGTGAGCAATGGTACAATTTTGTGTATAAGACAGTACAGGCCTTTCCCTCTCAAGGCTATGGTAAGAGAGAGAAAAGATGGTCTTGTTGTTAAGGTAGTGACACAGAAGTCAGGAGATCTGGCTCCCATTCCTGGCTCTGACACAAACCTTGTGTAAATCACTTAATCTCTCTGTGCCTCTGTTTCCCATCTGTGAAACAGAGATAACACATCCTTTTTCTCACCCCAGTCTGTCTTGTCTATTCAGATTATCTGCTTTCCTGGACAGGGAAAGCTTCTTACTGCATGGGCTTGGGTTTTCAGTTTGTTTGTCCTTGGTGCTTTTTGCTGGATCTTTTAAGACCAGAGGAAACCGCAATGATCATCTGGTCATGACCCCTTATACAAGGCAAGTCCTGTGAGGTCCCAGAATTAATGCTGGTTTCAGCAGCTGTGACGATAGACAAAAGAATAGATTTTAGGAGAAATATATATTGAATATAAGAAAGAAAAAAATCCCCAAATTCAGTGTAGCTTTTGGTAAACAACTGATCAATAACCTTCACTGATAAAAGCTGGTGCTTTATTCCTTGCTTGGTTTTGTCTAAACTCTTTTCCCACTACTAGAAGGATGCTTCCACCACTGGCTGTTATCCTTGCCGAACTCAAGAGCCCTGTCTGATAGATATGTATGCATTTATGGTGGGATTTCTTTTTCCTAACTTTAACTATGCATGTAATCTAACCTACCTGTTCAGTGATGGAAGAACCTGAATAGAGGAATTCATCCCAAAGATCTTGGATACCTGTCTTGGGATAGGACAGAATGGCCTCTGAAGGGGTCTGTATTGACTATGCATGGACCCTGGATAAGCTTATTATCCTTATTTGCACCTGTAGGATAATTCTGGAGTAGTGACATGATACTCTCCACTTTTCTTCTTGACATAGAAGAAATTCTTTACAGAATTTATATTCGAGATTCATTGCACTTCACAATGACAGCGATTGTGATTGAAACTCGACTTTGGCCAGGACTGTTGCTCCTGTTAATGTGTATTCAGTCCCTCCTTTCTCCATCATCACCATACACCGATAATTGGTGAGACCAAGTGAGATAAGTGGATTTGAAATATTTTCAAGGGAGAAAAGAATTCAATCTTGAGTTTTTCTAATCTGGGCAAACAAGCGCTCTAATCACTGAGTAATTGAATAAAAGACCTTTTCCTGTGGTCATGTGTTAAAGGAAGGCTGCATCTGCTTTTGCATTTTGTGCACAGGCTGATCCTTCAAGTGTGCCACAAGCACACTCGCTGGACCAAGCTCTATACGGGAAACAGGCAGACAAATGTATAGTTATGACATTGATACTGAACCGCTCAACCCTGTCAGGATGGAGGTGTCTTCTGGGAGTGCACAAAGCAGAACCTCAGTTGCCTTGGAAACTTCTCCAGCTGAAAACCGAGGAGATTAAGGCAGTTCTGGGCAGCCACTGAGCTGAGCTTTCGGGATTGCCATTTTAGATTCAGATACCTAAACTCCTCCTAACTTCTGTCTTTAACCGGTGTTTGCGGAGCTGGCCTCTATTTGAATAATCAAAATGTCAAGCCACACAAGCATCTTACAGAAGGCTAAATCTATTGCATCAAAACTGTAAATTAAATCACCCCATTCGAAATCTGATTTAAAATGATATCAAGTTAGTTTGACAAGAACCATCCTGATTGTCATTAATTCTATCGCCTTCTTTTAATTCCTTATTACTCAAGCACCATATCAGCCATTCCATTATTTTGCCTGGGATCGAAGGCAGGCTGACAGGCCTATAATTACTCGGGTCACTGCATTTACCTTTTTTAAATATTGGCACAACATTAGCTTTCTCGTAGTCCTCTGGAACGTCCCCAATGCTCCATGGCTTGTTAAAAATCAAAATTAATGGTCTGTAGTGCTCCTTGACTATCGATCTTAAAATCTTGGATGCAAATTATCCAGACCCACTAATTTTAATGTATCTGACTTTAGTATCTGTGGTTTAACACATTCCCTTAGTTACTGTTAGAATGGAAAGCATTTCATCATCATTCTGTCCTGAATCATCTGGCTTTTCCCCAAATACCAAACAGAAGTATTGATTGAACACATCCACTTTTCCATATTATTATTGAGAATTCCACCAGCTAATAAATGGATTATTACCATATTTAGGATAGGTTTTATACCTGAAATCCTGTAAAATTTCCTTTTATTCTGTTTATGCCTTTCTACTTGTATCCTTTTACTTCTCTACTGAATTTTCTACTATTTTTACCTTGAACTTCTGGTCCTTGCTGTATGCTCCCTTTCTCATTTTCCTGTCTACACATTTATTCCCCTGGTTTGGGGACTCATAGCAGTTCTCTGCTGTATGAAATTGACCCTTTGGAAGCCAACATATACGTGTTTGTGTCCATTAAACTGAAAATAGGATTAGGGACCAGTTCATGCCTTTCTTCATCTAAAGCCCTTTGAAACTTACCTCGTACACAAGTCCATTGTATCCAAAACTGCATTTCCCTGTATTCTTGTAATTAACAATCATTTTGTTAAGTGAATCAATCAGTATTTGGCCTGTGATCCAAAACTTCAGCGGATGAATGCTATTGAAGAATTTTCTGACATTACAGGAAGAAATGAAGTGAAATTGGGTTCTTCCTAAAACTTCAGACACATACTGCTGATGCATGTAACAATCTTTTGGAACCAGCAGCAGCAGATCCTCTTTCTGTTTATACTAAGGAGACTGACACCCTCCTCTTGCAAAATCTCAGAACTCTTCTACTAAGTGAGTAATGAACCTCCAGCAACTTCCTATAATGCAGGACATGTGCCATGCAGATGAGCAGCTTTGATCTCATGCAACAATGAGCAGTGATGCTTATGTGGACACATCCTTTTTTAAGCACTTCACAGGAAAAAAAAAATGACATTTGTTTTCTCGATCCACTATTTGAGATGAAATGAGTATTAAAATTAGTTGTGAGCTGGGAGAAAAAGGGGACTTTCTAGGGGAAGTTAACCAATTCTGTGCTGGACTTTGTGTGGATCCCTTAACATCATGACTGTGTAAGTACTTTAATAGCCTTTACCCACAGTGTATATGGACCAGACACTAAGATGGAATCAAACTGTATTGCTCCCTTCAAGTCAACATCGCTGCACTCATTCATATCGCTGAAATGTAGCATGAACTGTTTTCAAGAAATAAGACTGATTCTTTGCATAATCAGCTCACTGAATTACTGGCATTGCTTTACAATTCCATGGAAAGAAACCAGCACTTTCTCCTGCTAGTACCTACAGTGATGATGGAGGATGTCGTTTCTTTCTTAGCATTAAAACTACAAAAGCTGAGGTGCAATGTATGAGAGTACATCCTGCTAGCAACCAGTGTGAGAGCTGAAGATGACAAGGTTCCAACAATGGCAAAAAGTGTGCAAAAGTGAAAATGAAATAACACTAATTCAGAGAAGTTCAGAGTAAGAGAGAAAGCTCCACCCTTGGCCTATCCAGATGTATGCAGAAGCTACAGGGATTTCCAAACCATGACTGATCTCACCACTCTCCAGACTGCAAAAGCTAGTCCCAGAGCCAGCTGATTGTGGAGACGAAAATGGTCGCTGTGTAAGTAGCTGCAAGTAATAAATCCGAAGTGAGGCAGCACTATTTAATAAGTCAATAAAATATCAAAACTAACTTACAGTTCTAGAGTGGCACTATGTATGCTACCTAAGCTGCAGAAACTCCTTGGCAGTTCATAACTATAGAAACGAAACTTCAACCCCACTGAACTCAAAGGGAATGATCATCTATGCACTTATACAGAGAGCAAAACAAACTTCTACTGACAATACTTTGTTGTCTAAAATGACAAGTGTACACCAGGAAGAACAAGCCTGACGTTCCAGAGAAGCGTTAGGACGTGCCCACTTGCATCAAGATGCAGAACTGGGGCCTTATCAGAAAACTCTTCAAGGTAAAGGCATTTCTTCTTTAACCACTTTTAAAGCATGTTGCAGTTGCAGTCATTTCTGAAAATGAATGAAGAATATGTTAAAGCACAGATTAAGCAAATAAAGACTAAGATTCGCAACTTCCTAATGCGTAAGAAACCTCTTTTCAAGTGAGTGCCAGCAGGAAGAGGTTGGTAGCTTGCCTGATTTCAGAGCTGAGGGACCTACAGGTGCTAACAGTTGTATATCTGTTTTGCTTGTCTTCTGATGGACGGGAACCAGCTCCAATACAGGAGCTCTGTAGGCACAAGTCCAAGGTAATAATCTCAAAGTGGCCCAGCTGTGGTTCTTGATCAGTTCAAGGGCATTTTGCACTCATGATCAGCAGCAAGACCCTACAGCCATGGGGACTTCCGAGTAATCTGAGTTCCCAGCTGTGGCAATAAGCAAATCATCAAAGGATGATAAAGTCAACATTGCTCGGTTGCCTTGGGAACCAGACGAATGCCCAGACCCATTCCCTTTGATAACAGAGTGGGGAGATAAGTCATCACTACCTCCCTCCTATGAAGTGTTCCCAGAGCTCCTACTCCCCGAGGTATGTGGGATGTGTCTTGCAGGTTTTGGAGAGATGACCATTTCAGCATGTGGTTTGTGTAATCAGAGCTTTGGTTACAAGCTTGTAATAAGCCATGCTAAGAGGCAGGATATAGTTGTTTGGGTTTGGCACCACAATAATGCAGCTACTCCAGTGCTAGCCCACATATGGCCAGCTTGGGGTGTGGGTGAAGGAGAACTGTGATTGACTGCACCCATCAGGGTAGACAAAGCTGAATGACTCAAAAGCAGATATCGGATTAGAGCCTCATATATCTGACTCACAGACCTATCCTTCAACCACCAGCCACTTCTCAGAAAATGTGCCTGGGTAAAATACTCAAACTGTATTCTTAGAAGAGGAGGGGGGAAGAGTCTATTTTAAGAGAAACCTCAGTGTTCAGCTGAAGGACCCTACCAAGATTCAAAAACCCCAGGTTTAAACAGCTCTAATCCGGTTTGACTAGCAGCATCTGAATAAAGGCAGACCAATAATCTCTTCTCCAGGTTCAAATATTACCTTGTGCAAGCACACTCTATTGCACTAGAGCTACTTCTGTTAAACTACCCAAAATGTAAAAACATGACACACGCATAGAAATAAAGGGTCCAAAAAATCAGTTCCTTGGCTGTTGCAAGCACTTAAACATTTCAACAGTGTTTATAAATGGATGCCAAATTGGAATTATTTCTATCATAATATTATGATTAGTATAGCAAAGAACTCCAAATTCATAAATAATTGTGTAGCATCACTGAGAAAGGAATATACAAAGGATATTTGCCCTAATGTTTTGGTCCAAATATATCTCAGTAATGACAGTAGAAATCCAAACATTGACATTAGTGTAATTTCTCTGATGTTATATAACTTAGAGATATCATAACATTCCTCTGTCACAAATCATCATCAAGACACTTTTCAGAAATTACAGTAATGTGGCTGGCTCTTTCCTTTTTTAAATGAAATTCATCACTGACTTGACATGTAAGATATGCAAAGTGAGAAGCAATTCTTTAAAATTCTTATTGTTACCTAAAATAAGAAAATTTCTTAAGACCTCCAGCAAAATCTNGGGGGGGGGGGGGGGGGAACTCCCTAAATTAAGTGAAAAGCAAAGGGAAAGATTCTCTTGAGGAAAAGATATTATATATCAATAATTCCAACAGAGAAAAACAAATGCATATTCAGGAAGACTGAGAAGAAGAACTTTATTTATATTGATGGGGGAATATAAGGATGAGAAGCAGAATACATACCTCAAGACCTGAGATACCAAAGAGTTTGCTGCCCACTGCTGAAAGGCAATCTCCAGCTCACAAAAGACTACCCTAGGTACCTTCTGCAAACAGACACTTCTCTGACATTTAAGGAAACACCTTTCAACTATAAAGCAGTAGGTGACAGAAAATACGAATTATTTAAGCCTTCATCTGAAAAATCAACAAAATGCAGACCCAGAAGATCTTTTGAATTTCTAAATATTTTCTAATCTCACTAATTCCTCATCAGTCTCAAAGGCAAAAGATAACCAACACTCAAGCTGAACAAGAATGATCTGAGTGCTATTCAACAGGGATTCAGCTTACTCTCTCCTTGAGGTTGATTTATGGCTGGTCATCTTTTCTTTAATGCCCTAGAAGTCTCTCCTACATAATATATGTTATCAAGATTGAGTAAATTACAAAAGAAGCATCATGCATAATTCTAATTTTCTTCTCACAACAGGATGTTTATTTCCTGTTTTGAGATAGTAAAAAGGATTTCCAGTTATCATATTACAGCAATTTACAAAAAATGCCTGTAGGCAGGAAGTTCATGAAGAGTGAAACTGGCTCATAACTAGGTTAGCACATGTGAATGGACTCTGAAATGTAAATTTATCTTACAAAAAAAAAAAAAAAAAGAACATCAGACAGATACACCCAGGTATTAAATGAACCAAAGGTCACAGTGGCAAGATTCGTGCCTAGAACAAGAGGTCCCTGGTCTGGGCTGGAACGTCCAGGCACCCATTGTGAAACTAATTACAATTACACTAAGCCAGTCTTTTAAATAAATAACTCTTTGTGTTCTAAGGAATAAAAGAGAAAAGACCTCATCTTTCAGGCTCAGACTCTTCATCAGCCCCTTTGGGCAGAACTGGATCCTCACTCTGAACTCCTGCAGATGCCCATGGACGTGCCTGAGGCTGGCTGAGAGCAGGGTTTGGCCTCTGGTGGACTTCGAGCAAAGTTATGTGCTTGCAGATAAAATTCAGATTTGCACAGAGGCATGCAACCTACAGAAATCTTAAGCCCTGGGGAGAACTGAGTGGCCTGAAAACACTGTATACACTCTGCAGAAGATACAGCCTGAAGACTTGGTCTCTGAAGGTGGGGTGGCATTCAGGGAAATGTCCTCGTGCTTATATATCTGCTGCCTTTTGGAAGGTTCAAGCTCTAAATGCAGAGATGTGGTGGGTGCTCAGGGCATGCTGTGACTGCTCTACACTTAGCATTTGACCCCAGATGGCAGCACAGCAATCCTAAACTCCTTCAGTGTGTGGAAACCCAGAGCCAACATCACCATCTCTGTAGTCTCCTTCCTCCCCACATCCATCCCAGCGTGTCCCCAGCTGGGAGCACTGGGACTTGCTGAAAGCTGTTTTCAGAAGCTGCTGCAGTACCAGGTAGGGCGTCCCTCAGGATTTCTCTAACGTGCGTGGGTGGTGTAAGCAGCCACCCGCAGCCCTGCCTCCTCTCTTGCCAGGTTCTGCCCTGGACAAAGAGGCACTCCCTCACTGACAGAAGAGATAAAGCAAATTATCATCAGGAAATGAAATTCCTCAAGCTTCAAATGCATGTGCAAAAGAATCATTAATCAGCTGTGTGAAGGAAGGATGGATGCTCTGGTGAACTGTAGGCATACATGTAATTTGAAGGTGCAGTGTAACATCACAGATACCGTTAATTAGAAGAGCAGCCATCCTTTGAACTCTGAGCTCCTTTTTCATTTAACTTCATGAAACTCACTTGGCATGTGGCTCACTGATTGGGATACTTGCTGTTCTGATGATTACACCAGGCCCTTAACATTTCCATGGATGTTCTCCAGGAACACGTCTGGGGCAACTACAGGGGAGTGTTTAGCAGAACTGGACAAAGCCACAAAGATAATTCAGCAGAACTGGGGAGGCATCTATTCAATACAATGGAATTAAATACAGAGCCAAATACCACTAAAGCAATCTCATCCTTTTCAGAAGTTGATCTTCAGCTGATATCCACTGGGAGAATTCCAGCATTCTCCGAAGAGGCACCTCAGACCCAGATGGATATCTGACTGAAAGAGTGTGACATATCAGGTTCAAGTCAGAGAACTGGAGGTAAATTCCTCTCACTGAAAGTGGTATAAACCTGGAGTAATACCACAATGTCAGGTGAGTGGCGCAGATTGTCACCACTGTATTTTAAAGAACTTGGCATTTGATCTCATTCTTTCTCAGGAATCCACCTTAGAAGGCCATCAGGCATAGTCAGTCCTTTTGTCTTTGCTATGCTGCTACTGCTGTAATTAATCTTTTTCCAACCACCCTATTGGCAATTTCCCTAATGCACACATCCTCCCTCTCCCTCTCTCCCTCTCTCTTCCAATTCCTCTCCGCTGTGCACTTCCCCCTCCCCAGCCTTTTGGGAACACATCATCTCTTCAGTGAGCCCGTGAGCCAGATTGTCTTTAAACTCTTCTCATCTAGGTATGAAAGTCTTTTACTGAGATGTATCTGTGCCCTGAATATGGGCTTGGTTACTCAAATGGTGATATAAATTAAACCTAGGCTTCACACTAACATTAGTAGTAACATATCCACTTGGCAGTGTGGGTGTAAAATCTTGTTAACAGACTTTAAGTTCTGACCAGAGGGGTATATGTTATTATTTTAAATAAATTGTCATTTTTTTCTATCAAAACATTTTTTTGATGTAATTAATTTTCAGTCATGTGAATCATTTGAAATTGAAAATAATTTCTTAATACATTTTTAGCTATCAAACTGAAGCTAATTTTAAAGCAAAATATATTCAAGCAAATAAAATTAGGGTTTTTTTCCCTAAATTCTGACCAGTATAACAAAGTTAGTATCTGAAATGTAATTTTAGTTAACCCCACCAGGCAGATCCTATTGGAAAAAACAACTTCCAAATAATCCCCTGAAGAGCTAGAGGGAAAATAGTCTTTCAGCTCTGGGGTGTTCGTACTACGTTCCTGTAGCCAAAGCGAGGACTGGAGGCTTTTGCCTGGACTGGTGGGTCAGAGAACTCCTGGGGGGGGACGCGAGCGTGGCCAGGCAGCCCCCGCTCACCCCAGCCTTGTGCTCTCCAGGTGCCGGCGTCGGGGGGGATTCAGCAGCCACTGGCACTGGCCTCTCCGGCATTGTCTGCCGCTTGTCCTTGCCCATTGAACCTCTGGCTTATATTAACGTTTGTGCTGCTCGTATCACAACGGCAGGGATGTCTGTGTTTGTACAACCCACCCGGTTACACAATCTACTGATTATGTGATTCTTTACAAAAATAAAGAGGCAGGAATTTTAAACTAAAACTTTTAATAAATTCTCATAATAATAATAGCAAATAGACAGATTGATATGTGTACTACAGCACTTCCCCAAATTGCTTTTTCCCTTACAAAGCACCTCCCTTGCTTTCTTGACACAGCTCCTGTGATGACAGGTGCACTCTCTGATTGCCTGTATCACGCCTGTGAAACATTTAAATCCTCCTGTTCCTGGTGAAAGCCCCCCATCCCTTCTTGATCCATGTGTCATGCTGTGCGCCGCATGCCCTAACAGTACAAATAGCATTAGAGGCACCGGGGTGGAAGTCAGGCATGCAGGCAGCACATCTTGCCCACAGTCAGCCAAGTGCACACTCCCTGGACGTTGAAGTGAGTGCAGCCACTTTCTCCCAGGTGCTTTTTCATCCAGGTCCGCCTTCAGGAGCCAACACAAAATATGGTGGCCTGGGTCACTTGAATAGCAAGAAGGCAGACACTCCATTGGTGTTCATGTTACTGTGAAATAACGCAGTTCTTCATGGCCAGACAGGTTAACTCCAGAAGTCCTCACCACCTTGCCTTCTGTAACCAACAGCACATCCCACATTGATGTCGATGATTGTCCAAAGGCTGAATCATGGTCAAGCAGGCAGACAATGAACATATTTCTGCCACTGATGTTCCCTGTTCCCAGCACAATTTGACTGTTTTATTTCCTCAGAGGAAACCACGATTTTGGTGGGAAAAGCAGCAATAATAGACTTCATGTTCTTCTATCATCACAGCACTGACATCTTGTTTGCCGGTAGTCAAGCCAACAACAGATTTGCAGCAGTGTGGAGTTAATTACTGACAGAGGATGATGAAAATCTACCTCTGGAGTATGTAAGGGTGTCAGATCTGAAGTGTCCTAGCACCGAAGTGAAGGTAATTCCTTGCACAGTTCCTTGGAAATCCTGGCTCTCTCAGATCTGTAGAATGTGCCTTTTTGTCCTTGTGCTCCTTCTCTGCAGTCATTGGTCAGCACATAAGGACTCCAAAACCCTTCATGGCTACAGTCAGAGGTCTCCAGGTGATCCTGGAGTGTGTGAGATCACCCTCTGAACACCACCAGAAAGCTTTTTCCCATCTTCCATCTCTCGGGTATCATACCACCTTGGGTCTGCTGAAGGCAGAGTGATGCGATGAGGTTTCCTGCCTGTAGGGTCATCACTGCCTGCATTTGCTCAGCAGTTCCACACAGAGGAACAGGCAGTTAGGACTACAGCACGAAACACTTCAAAGGTCCGCTTCAGCTTTGCAGAAGTCTTAGTACTGCAACAACTGCCATCACTAAATGGGTATAGCACAAGAGAAGCGCAGCAGAGGGGACACGTGCCAGTGAGCTTTAAAGCAAAATATATTCAAGCAAATAAAATTAGGGGTTTTTTTCCTAGAAATACTGAGATGAAAATTCTGACCCAAGATAAAGGGTCAGTGGTGCTTTTCCTCCCTCTTCTTTGCCACTTGCCTGCCTTCCAAGTTTCACTCATTTACTGGTTGTCTCCCTCATTTCAAATCAATTTACACAAAGTGTCTACCTGTTACAGTGAATGGATCTTTCTTCTGAGCATTTTAGGGAGGTGCAGAGACCACCTTCATTCAGATTGTTCAATAATCTTATCCATAACCTCTTCCTAACAGGTGTCCAGCACATCCCCACAGGACACATTTATCCTGAAGCTTCCTTGCTGCTTTAAACAAAACCTTATATTCCCTCTGCCTTCCCTTTCTCCTTCCTTTGATCCATCCCTTTTTAAGCTTTGTTTGTGCTATTAATTATGGAGAGTTCAGCGCTGTCAGCACATTCAACACAGTGGAGAACAAAGGGCAGAAAACAGCCCCACCCAAAATGAGTTTACAGGCTAAGGCAGGCAAACAAAACCCTACACTTGGCTGGGTGCACAGGGTGGTAGACTGAATGGTAACTTCTGGGCTGGGGAAAGGGGGGGTATCCTTTAAAAATCACAGGTTTGAGTGGACTAGAGACTGCTTATTCACAAAAGAAAAGAATTTAAGGGGAAAGTTCCTCCAAGTGAAAATGAAAGCCTGATGAAGCAATTTTTGGGCAAAAGGACGCCAGACAGATGGAGATAGGGAGATGGGTGGGTGCAGAATGTAAGTGAGGAGAGATATGCAGCTTAAATAGCTAATCAGTAAGAGGGCAAAGGCACCCAGACACCCTGTGAAGACACTCTCATAAAGAACCAGGGACAGATGGAGCCAGAGCTGTGCAGAGCCTTTGAAGGAGCAGATAAGCAGGTTGAATTTAATGGGGGAATGTGAGAGGTTGTAATTGAAGAGCTCAGGACACCGAGGATCATTAAAAATTTGCAAGGAGAATTGAGCACTGCATGAGGAGTTTGGAAAATCTCCACATTTGAAGGTTTTAAGAACAAGTTAGATAAACATCTGTTGGGAATGTTGTAGATGTGGCTGATCCTGCCCTGGGGCAAGCAATAGGCCCGATGACCTTTTGAGCTCCATTCCCGTTTTCTATGTGGGTGTGGTAGGCCAGGAAGATAATTTGCCAGATGGTAAACACATTTTTGCCCAGATTGAAGCTGAATAAGGAGTGCTGATTCGAGGGACGAGGGGGTCCCAGGCTGCACAACTATGTGAAGTTATCACACAAAAGCTGGAAAGGAGGAGAAAGAATTAGGTTACTGCACTGTCTTTTCTGCTGAGCGTCAGCCAAGTATATCGATGGGAGGGGAATAAGAGAAAGACGAGATGAAAAATGGGTCAAAGATTGCAAGTGTAAATTCACTGTTGTGTTCGATATGATGAAATTGTTCCTATGAAAACTATTGTATCATTGAATGCCACTGTGTATTCACTCACAAGGCCATAAGTATGTCTTTCCCAGACTAGCTATAATAGAGATCTTCATGTCTCTACTCTAAACAGACAATGCCAAAGGGGTCAGCAGAAGCAAGGAGAAGCACTTTACTCCAGCTAGTCTGCAGGTGAAGTGGAAAGGAAAGAAGAGCCAGCGGCAAAACAAAGGAATCGGGTATTGGAACACACACACAGAAGACACTCACTGAGATGGCAGCGAGAGAGGGTTTAAAGTAAGAGAAGGGAACAAAAATATATGCCTTTGTAATAGGAAGACCCTCTTTATTGACAAGACCAACTGTACTAAAGTGAGCTGAATGAAACTTTTGGTTTAAAAGACAATTCAGTGTTGCAGAGAAAATATTTTCTATGTTCTTAAATGGCTCTGAATGGAACCCGAAGACTGTATCCAGAACAAGGAGGAAATCAAGGGAGTGAAAATGCGTGGAGGCTTTATGGCTTTATTATCCTTACCTAGATTCACATGATTCTTTTATTATTTAGAAAAGATCAGTCAAGTTTTAGACTCTTAAGCAAACTCTGTGTGTGTGTGTACACATACCCAGAGATTTTTTTTTTTTTACCTGCATCTGTCATGTGCACTTGAAGAAGCAAAATGTAAACCAGATGAAGACTGGTATTCCTGCAGTGGAATACAAGGAGACATAAAAACTGCTGAGAAGAATTGGGCAGAGAAGGTACCAGTTCCAGAGCTAACCTATTAGACTGAGGAATCCCTCCTGGTGCCGAGCATGAGGGTTCCTCCTGAACTGCAGGGTAGATGCTTAAAGCAGGAACAGGGTTTAGCTTGTTCTCAATCCCAGTAAGATAAGGACTTAAAGCGTCCAGAGTCTGGACACTATCATGATCATCTGGGGATAGTCCAGTCATGTTAATTTGCCAAGGAGCTTGGGGAATTCATACAGGTAATGGACAAGGAAGGAAAATAAAAGATAAAAATAGAATCTAGTTGATACAAAGCTGAGTTTGAGTTGATGAGGACATCGTAACAATGTCAGAGCCATGAAAGAAGACTAGAGACAGAATGGCCAGGTCAGGGACAAGGAGATGGCCATGTGAGCTGTCATCATGGGAGGGGAATGGGCTGCCAAGGGATTACCAGATGATAAAAGTGAGAACAGGCTGAAGACAGACCCAAAATAACAAAGAAACACGGAAGGACTGGTCATAAAGGGAAGGCTGAGAAGGGGAGAAGCACGGTCAAAGATGTCTGAGGAGAGAATAATCAATGAGAAATTGATTATTTGAGTTATCATTGGTAACTTGGTAGTCACAGACAGACTAGGGAAGATGAAAATAGCGAGAAGCCTTGGCAGCAGCCAGAAAAGGTCATGTTGGCCTTGACAAACACCTTGTTAGTGGATGAAGGTGCCTTATTTCAGCCCCATAGAAGAGTGATGGATGGGAGTTTCAATGGAAGTCAAGTGGTAGCAGTGGGAGGCACTTTCACAAAGTCTGAAGTCAAAGATAGAAAGAAGCTGTTGAGAAAGGAAAAGTCTAGATTAGATTTTAAAAGACTGAGGAGATGAGAAGTGGGTCAGGTGACAGAGGGAAAAGCAATTTAAATGGTGGGAAAGTAAAGTATCTGTGACCTGGAGAACAGGGATGAGCCCAACAATTTCAGGTTTTTGTTCATGCCTAACTGTGCTATCTATTTGCAATTCTAAAACCGAAAACCTCCTCACTCTTAGTGATAATCTGTACAGGCTGATGAACGGATGACAAGAGAACTTAGGGCTATTGCTACTGACAGGAGGCTCCTGGCACAACCACCCAGTCACAGCAGACCTCTGCTGCTAGAGCACAAGTACCATTTAGGTGCCCAGCTTCCACATCCCATCTGCATAGCTTGAAAAAGTATCCAAAGTCTATCCACAGTGACTCTGAAACTTCATTAAAATTATGTCCCTGCTTCTATACCAGTATCTTTTGTTATACAGGAAGGAAGGATCGCGGCTTTGTGACAGTGATTCACCACTCATACCTGGATGTTATTTCCGCTAGTTTTTCTGCCTCCATTTTGCCCAACAGTAGGCATAATACAGTGCTAAGCTCACTGAAAACCAGTAGGAACTCTCATACGGAGCTAAAAATCACAGATCTCACTCTTCCATGTGGCAACAGCAAATTTGCTATCCTCTGTGCATGTGAGTGTGTGTGTATATATATGTGTGTGTGTGTATATATGCATGAATCATAAATTATCTTTCATTATTAATTCATTAGATATTCATTGTAATTACCCTGCTTGTGATGAATTCATTTGGTATTAATTTAGATGTCATATGTACAGTACTTTTGTAAGGATTGCCATATGATTCAGCCTTAATTAATCTATCTCTAAAGCAAAATGCTAACAATCAATTCACATTACTGGGATGCTTAGGCTGTCGGCGGGAGCACGTTTATTATGATTATTATTATTTATGGACACAAAGAAGAGGACATTACAATACTTGCAATCATCTATGTGTTCCATACAGTAGGATATTTTAGTCCCAATATAGCTATATATCTGCGTGGCCTTGCTTAACTGATTTGTCTAATCGATTTGTGAATGTCCTTATCTTTAAAGATGTCACCTTGTATTTACAATCATTGGCAGGTCATTATCCATAAAGATATCTCAACTCATTTTTTTCTTCAGCAATGAATCCTATTACTTACCTACTGTACACCATAATCTCTTTTCACTCTCTTATGCTCCTTTTTGAGGGTGAAGGAATTTATAAGGAGGTATCAAAGGTTTAAAAACTCTCCATGAGACATTTGTATTCCAGAATGGGACTTATGTAAATAATGAAGTGACACTCAATTTAGAGAAGGCTTTATTACAAAAGAAGGAAATCTTATTTTAATCACATCTCGATTCAGTTGAACTCCAGTTCAGTTTTCTCAGTGCTGTAGTAAGAACACCAAATGCAAACATTGATTACAGTAAGATATACAGAAGCATCAAATAAGCAATATTTCTGTTTAAATGCACCTTGTCCTTCACCATAAGAGAACGCTAAGGCTATCAAAATGGAAGCACTTTTAGAATAGGTAAGAAGTATGAACTCTATTTAAATTAAATGTAAATAACTAAAACCAAAGTAAAGCTGCAATACATAAGGAGTGTACTGCAGGAAAAAATGAGATATGGAATTTCTGTTATGTATGGACTTCCATATTATTCTTACAATGATTTTGGATACATGATTATTCCTTGTAGCCCTCTTGGTACTTTCAATTTCCAGACCCTGGGAACAGGATACTTATGCCTGCTGAGATCTTTTTTCCTAAGTTTTGTTTTCATTTTCCTCTGATGCAATGTTGCATTTTGTGTAGAGGCAGTGAATAGCTTATTGTAAAATAGAGGATTAATATTAATGCACATTCTTAACAGCTTTTATCAGGAATACAGTGTGAGCCTCCTTGAAAGATTTTTTTTGTCCTTTTCTTGGGGTATGACAGTATGATGTATATGATCTATCATGCTCATTTCCTTCACGCATTCTTAGCCCTACTGGAGCAGCCTTAGAGTGATGGTAATCTTATGAAAACTCAAAATGATTTGTTTATTACTGAAGGTTTATTTAAGGCTGTCACCATGACCTATATCCATTAGTAACCTCAAGAATTCTTAAAGGGACACCGGTCCCATTACCTGCTATTTTCAGCCATACTCTGATAGTAGAAAGCTAAGGCTGTTGCTTCTAAGAGCTTTTTATAAATTATATAGCTATCCTTCCCTCCCCATCAACCTTCTTTGTTCAATAGATCTCTTGCCTGGAAAAATGTTTAATCCCTCCCATATCACTCAAGCAGCACATATAAAGGCATTGAAAGAAGGGAAATGAGGTAGCTACATCCATGTATTCCACTGTATTGACTTTCAGCAATTTGACTCTACTGGCCAATTGTTTTGAATAAAAAAGAGCATGAGCCCAGATTCACTCAGAGGACACAATGACCTAGCTCTGCTCCGAAGTCCATTACCTACATGACCTTCACATTTACAAGTTTCCACCCTAATTCACTTAGAGACAAGTCACCTAAGGTACCCCCTTTCTTCCAAGGGGGCTGCACAGTCACAAGAAAAGCTCCTGTCCCAGCTCCCTAAGAAAGTCTGCAAGGCCCAGAGCATGATCACAAGAGGTCTTTGTGCAGCAAAGGTAGAAGAGAAAATGGCACAGTTCCTTGCCATGTCCAGGCTTCACATCTAGTATCCTAATTGTCATTCAGAGAAGTATAAATATTTTTTGACCCTGGTTTGAGGAATTACATTCTTGCCTCCCATTTCCCCAGATGAATCCCTAAGTTATGATCCCTCGCCACTGCAGCCAGTCCTGTCAAAGACATTACACTTTGCATTTCACTTACATTCATGTGGGAGCCAGGGCTACATCCTGACTAGCTGCTACATAATCCTTCTGGTATACCTTTTGGCTGAATGACTGTTCCAATCCATGACTTCCAAGGTGCGAGGCAACAATTTCAATTTTTGCAAGAAAAAGGCAGGCACTAAGCCCAGAGAGGACCTGCGGCCATGAGTTCTGGGTAGTGAGAGGTGGCCACTCTCCACATGAGCAGTCAGTAGCTATTTAGGATCTGCTCTAAGGATGTACAAGGGTGGACCTATCTTACAACAAGTTACAGCTATATTATATGTAAGTATATTACAACAAAGCAACATGGCTATCATCTGCCCTTTGCTAGTATTTACACCACTCAGGGAGTAATAGACTTGGGTTTAGGCTCTTTTCAGCCTGAGAGGCATTAAACCCACGTCCCAAGAAAAAGCCCTAACCACCAGGCCATTACAAGATGAAGAGCCTGTCTCAAGCCTACAGCATAGGAATGGCAGCGTTTTCTCCTTGCATCCAGACAGGTGTTATTTTTCCAGAAAGAAACCCCAGTTATGTATCAGAGGACAACTCAGGAAGGCACCTCAGCAAGTCCCTGGTTCAAGCTCAGCTCAGCTATGAGATCAGAATAGGTTGGGCAGGGCCTTGTCCAGTCTGGTTTCAAAAACCTCCAAGGGTGGAGCTTACAGCCTCTGGGTGACCTGTTTTACTGCTTGACTGTCCTCATGGGGAAAAAGATTTTCCTTATAGGTATCTGAACCTTTCTTACCTGAACATACCCTCATCATCTCTCACCCTCCGGACATGCCTCTCTGTGAAGAGCCTGGCTGTCTTCTCAATAATGTCCTCACAGGTACTGACAGGCTGCTAGGAAAGACAGGGTTTTGCTCCTTATGTCCAGACATGGTCCACAGCAGTCGGGTTCCTCTAAAGCAACCCCAGATCCTTCAGTCTGTCTCCACAAGGTGAGGGCTCCAGACCCCAATCATCTTGGTAGCATTCAACTCAAGTTGCTCCATTTGATTGATGACTTTCTTGTACTGGGGGGGCCTGAAACTGGATGTGGTATTGTAGATGCCATCTAAGGAGTGCTGAGCAAAAGGGGATAGTCACTTCCCTCCCTGTACTGGCCATGCTGCTGTTAATACAGCCCAGGATACTGTTGGCCACCTTTGCTGCTGGAGCACACTGCAGGCTCATGTTCAGCTTGCTGTCTGTCTCAGCCTTCAGGTCCTTCTCAGCAGAGCTGCTCCCCAGCTGGAGAATCCTCAGTCTGTATCACTGCCAGGTCATCCCAGGTGCAGGACTTAATGTCTGTCCTTACTGAATTTCATAAGGCTCCTGTTGGCCCATTCTGCCTATGTCCCTCTGGATGGTAAGCCTACCCTCAAGCATGTCAGTGGGTCCCCGTTCCCTCCCCTGCCCCCCATTTTGGTGTCATTTGCACATGTGACAAGTGCACTCTGTAATCTCCTCCAGGTCATTGATAAAGATGTTAAATAAGACAAGTCCCATTACAGTCCCATATAGTTCTGCACTTGTTGCCAGCCTCCAGGTAATGTACGATCCATTAGCGTGTACCTTCTGAGCAAAACTTTCCAACCCAGTTGACTTCTATGACAACTCTGTTATTTGCATTCCCAGTGGTGTTGCATACACAGCTGCACAGTGACTCAACCTTGAAAGAAAAAAAATAGAAAACTGTGAAGTTCTGTCACACCACGTACCCCATGGTCTGGTGTTTATTATGCCCTTCTAAGCCTGAGTTCAGTCCTCATAAAGCTGATGAGAACTTTCTTACCATGCCCTTGTGGTAGGGAATTATGTAAAAGATGGGCACCACCAAAGATAGTCATAGTCTTAGGCACACCTAACTTTTCAGGATTCTCCAAAGACTCCTAAATGGAGTTCACAGACCCATCTGCCCTAAGTCTGAACCAGGCTGAAGTTTCATGCTGTAGAAAGGTGATCATCTCCACAGAACAAACACTTCTGAGCACATGGGGAAATCAGAAAACTTCCAGGTTAAGGAGAGGCAAAATCTACTGGCATTTTCCATAGACTCACCCCAACAGCCTCCTGTTCAGCGTGCTGCTTTCTGTATTTCCTATTCTCAGGCATCTAATTCTTCTACATTAGATAAGGGAGTCTGTCATCTAATCTGGGTTATGAATTGCCCAAGATGATAGGACATAAAAGAGTAAAGGTTTACTGTGTGAGTTCACCTTGTGTACGTAGTTCAAAATTACAGGGTTTAACTCCATAATCCAGACTATCTCAATTAGCACATATGCTTTTCCTGTCTGGCTAAATTAACATGTTTCCCTCAGTAACCTCCCCTCCTGCCACAATGTCTTTTCCTTCTGAAATATCTTAGTTTATTTTACCTTATCCATGCACCTGGCTATGTGGAGCTCTGCATAAAATCTGCTGAGGAATGAACGAAGTGCCATTAAGTTATATTTACTGTTCTAACCTGGGAGAAAACAGAAACCTCCTTCACTTGTCTTCTTTCTTGGAGAGCGAGAGAAAAATTTGTTGTCCTCTCCAAACCTGACATCACATAATATGACTCTACACAGTTAAGTTCTGGTCTAAGGGTTCAGATCACAGGCTTGAATCATCCCTTTGCTTGGTCTGTGAACTTACATGTCTTATACAAGATGGACGTGAACAGGCTGGGGCACAGAGTCAATCCCCAGAGTCAAGAGGCTAGATTAGTTCAAGTCTGTAGGCTGTGAAGCTGTACATCAGGGAAGACCTGAGACACCTAAAAAAGTGGTGAATAAAACTTCTTCTCAGCCCCAGTTGAGGACTGAAAGCTACAAATGGGATTCAGAGTCCTGTACATCCATACAGGGGTCAAATTTATATCTTCCATACCAATAGAAAGTGCCCTGACTACCTACCCATTGAGGCATTAGAGGGGAGGAAGGAAGATTTGTATTACATTCTCCTTTACCAAGAATTTGAAACCTGTTTTACATAAAACAGGAATAGAATAAACTCAGCAGGAGACCTCAGGTGCTGTACAAAGAGCCTTAACAATCCTGAATGTCACCTATGCATCAAGCTCAAAACATTGCTGTGCATCCAAATCACGAACCTCATCCGACCAAAGTGTCCCCTAGGAAGATGCCCATACGCTAGAATTCACTTTAGCTGGTCAACTAGTGAAAAAATACAAAACCAGTACCATGAAGGATCAAGGTGCCTGAATCCTTTCCCTAGGATTTATGAATGCCCACAATGTGAATTAGGACCCAAGTTTTGCAGCACCTTTGGACACAGAGGTCCCTAGAAGCAGATGATAAGCTAAGAAAACCGCACTGCTTTAGGTCTACAGACCTGTAACAATACTCTCTAGCCATGCAGAACTACATCCTGTCTACAAGAGCTGGTCCAAAGAATTTCGTATACAATTATAACTTTTATTTAAACCTTTAGAAATACTTTTATTTAATCTATATAATGGAGCTGTTTGCAAAATTCAAGGAGATAATTAAAACAAAATCTTTTAGAGAACATTTTTATTCTAATCCTTTTTTGTATTAAGACAAAACTTTTGGCTCGTGTAATGCCTGTGCTCCTAAGGTGCATCAATAGAGTACACAATTGAAACTAGTACCTACAAATGTTTAAATGTGCCAATGATATCAATAAATAATAAGAAGAGGGGTTACTTTCAAATAAATTACTATTTCAGTCATCCCAAGTTCAGGATCCAAACGTTCAGAGACAAAAATAAGGACTTTTCTATGCTGTGTCTTCAAAATCTCCATTCTCTTTGATTATAAGGGTATATAGTCCATATGGTGAGAGATGATTTTTAATGTTTGCAGATTTCACCCTTCAACTTTTGGGAAACGTGTTTTCTTTTGTAGCAAGGCAAATCGAGGCATCATTTGAAATTCTTCCTGGGTAAGGAAACTTAGACTCACTTTTAGCTATAAGAAAGCGGCCCTTCTTTGGGACACTACAATTCCAATCACAGCAAATGGCCCGCAAGGACCATCTGTTGTTCTGTTGAAATGCTTGAATAAGAGGGTGAAAGAAGAGGAGATAGCTGATAAATTAGAGCTCTCCTGAAACATTTATGTGCATAAATGTTACATCTAAAATAGCTTAGTGCTGTCAAGGGGGCATAAGGAACTCTTCTATTGGGGGGGAGGGGGGCCACGGGGAGCATGGATGGAAACTTCTAGTGGAATGCTATGTGTCGAAGGAAATTTAGAGTCCAGATAGGTAGTCAGGAGTGCTACACAGGGCTGTGTCATCTGACTATCTTTCTATAAGCTACAACTTAGCTCAGCTGCAAATTGCTTGCATAGATGAAGAAATCACAGTGTGAAATCATATGCTTGGTGCTATGCAGGAGGTCAGACCAGATGAGGATAATGGCCCTTCTGGCCTATGAAAATATGGAATCTACCAAATCTTGCAGAAGATAATGTCTAAGCAGACAAGAAAACATGAAAATCAAGTATATAGTTACAGTAGCATTATATGTTAAATGGCCATCTAAAACTAAACACTGTAAATTAGTCACAGGTTTNGGGGGGAAGGGGTTCCCCCCGGGTTCCCGTGCCCCAAAGCTATCTGACCTGGCAGAGACCGAGGCGGCAGCACCGTGGTAGCTGCGCGGGGCCGGTAGCCGGTAGGTGGAGCACAAGGCTAGAAACTGGGCTGGGGGGAAAGCGCTCGCTGGGCTGCAAAATTGCGCAGGATTTTGATTCACAAAATGCATAAATCCTCCGAGATGAATAATAACAGGAAAACGCGGTGACTGTGCGCTTCCTACGAGGCGAAAATTCTCAAAGTCCCAGCACCCGTGCTGGGACCGCCTGTATTTAGTCGTTAATTCAAATTTGGACGGCAGCTCTGTAGGTAGTTCGTGCACCTTCTCTGTGTTTCTGTCTCAGTTTCACACACCTTCGTGGTCCCAGGAAAAGTGTGTTTCCGTCGCCGTCCTGTACCTTAACAGTATAGCGTGCAATAACTGCTGCTTGGTATTGTAAGACCTAGCACGCAGTGTAAATGTAGCAGCTTAGAAAGTCTGAGAAGCAGAATAGCAGAATAGTTCAGATTTTTAAAAGTGTGNAAGAGGAGATAGCTGATAAATTAGAGCTCTCCTGAAACATTTATGTGCATAAATGTTACATCTAAAATAGCTTAGTGCTGTCAAGGGGGCATAAGGAACTCTTCTATTGGGGGGGAGGGGGGCCACGGGGAGCATGGATGGAAACTTCTAGTGGAATGCTATGTGTCGAAGGAAATTTAGAGTCCAGATAGGTAGTCAGGAGTGCTACACAGGGCTGTGTCATCTGACTATCTTTCTATAAGCTACAACTTAGCTCAGCTGCAAATTGCTTGCATAGATGAAGAAATCACAGTGTGAAATCATATGCTTGGTGCTATGCAGGAGGTCAGACCAGATGAGGATAATGGCCCTTCTGGCCTATGAAAATATGGAATCTACCAAATCTTGCAGAAGATAATGTCTAAGCAGACAAGAAAACATGAAAATCAAGTATATAGTTACAGTAGCATTATATGTTAAATGGCCATCTAAAACTAAACACTGTAAATTAGTCACAGGTTTTTGTTTTTGGTTTTGTTGGGGTTTTTTTATTTACTGAAATATATATATATGACAAATACAAATTAAACTGATCTGTAGATTCACTCACTCACCAGATTTGTCCAAACTATAGAGATTATTCTATCGAAATCCTATATATTTATATATTTTGGAACAAAACTCAAAGTAAACAGCAGCGTTAGTGGGTACTATCGCAGAAAGGCCTTTTCAAATCACCAGTATCTGCCTCTAAACGCTAACTGGCTTGCTCACAACTGAAATGCACACAAGAAAGATTGGCATCTGGTAATGAAAGCATTGCTTCCCGGCTATGTTGGGTAAACATCATTCTGATGAAATCATTTGGGATTTAATAAAGAAGAATGGGTGCTGCAGAAACACAACAAAAGTGGCTGGATCCCTGTCAGGAGCAAGATATATGTGTGTGTACGTATATGTACGGTCTCTTGCGAATGTTTTTGGCTGCCATGTGCTTCGCGGAGCCGGGGCGCATCGCTGGGGCCGAGCCGGGGGAGGAGCTCAGCGCNCGTCGCCGTCCTGTACCTTAACAGTATAGCGTGCAATAACTGCTGCTTGGTATTGTAAGACCTAGCACGCAGTGTAAATGTAGCAGCTTAGAAAGTCTGAGAAGCAGAATAGCAGAATAGTTCAGATTTTTAAAAGTGTGTTAAAAAAAAAAATTTATTTTCAGGAGCCCTTAAAAAAAGACTTTTTAGATAAATGACCCATGAGCAGAGATAAAGCCCTGCATTTCAAGGTCCTGTAACTCTTGCAGAAGCTTCATCATCATTGTCACAGCTTACGTACAACATTGATTTTTGTGTTATTATCCAGACCAGACAGGACATAATGTGTGAACATCTACCATCTATTTTTCCACTGGCTTTTATTTCTAACGTGCCTCAGACTTTGAGCAAATGTGAATTCGAGCCCCTTAGTTCAGTCGAATTTATTATCCTTAAGGGAGGGGGACTGAAATCACAATTGTAAGTGCTCCCTCCACTCACACACGCATGCACGCACACACACACTAGATGTGCTGTCTGTGCACCACTCCCCTATTGTTTTCACTGTAACTGATTTTGGCACCAGCTCTTTAGCACTTTGGAAGGGCCTTCATTAGCACTGGGACACTGTCCAAAAGGAATCCAGAAAAATCAACACATGGCTGCTCTTGTTCTCATGATAAATGACAGCTTTGGCTGAAAAACAACAACAGTAAGGAAGCAAAACAAAACCCAAAAAGCAACAAGGGTAGCCATAATGTGAATAGGAGAAGTCAGACATGACTAACTCAGCCTGGATGGGGGAATGGGCTTGGCTGGGAGGGGGCAGGGGGATTCCTGCCTCGGTACTGTATTAAAAAAGTGGTTTGGCCTTTACGCTGACATGGGGGGTTCACTCTCGGAGGGGAGAGATGCAGCGGAAAGGGGAAAGACCAGGACGAGACAACACCGCTTTGGTGACACGAATGAAAGGGCACCAGCACGGTGGGTTACGGAAAATAAAATGTCTGCCATCCTCACCAGGAAGAAGAGGGATCCACGTTCCTTACATAAAGCAGAGCTTATGAATGCAGAGAATGTATTAGGCTGCTGTATTAACCCATTTATTCCCCAATGGCTGTGTTTACACTCGAATCCTGAAGTGCTTACTCAGGCAAAACTCCCAGTTGACCTAGTCCTCAAGGCTTTAATCAGGAAGTATGCCCAGTGACTTCAATGGGAGCTTTGTCTCAATAACTATTCAGGATATGGCCCATAGGGATCTTGAAACTAGAACTAATTGAATTTTTTGCACGACATGCCTTTTCACTTGAAAAGAACCCTTTTTATCCAAAAACAATTCTTCATAAAATGCATCAGTCATTTTTCTTTGTTATTGGAAATTTTCTATCGTAGTTTACCAGAATGCTCACAGACTTTTTACTTTGTACAGTAAAAAGCAAACAACCCCCCCCCCCAAAAAAAAAAATCAAAAACCAAATCTCCAAACAAAAACACCCTGAAAAAAACCCAAATTGTTATGGACGATTGTACTCTTTCGCTAAGAAAAAAAATGACAAGCAAATATTTTTGAAACCATGTTGGTGAAAACTATGGAAAACACCTAGGGAATGGCAAAAGAAATAGTAAAGTCCTTTTTTTAAAGTAAGGAAAAATGGACATATAAAGATTTTGTTGATGCTATTGTTATAAACTCATTCCTTGCATTTTGATTTCTTCCATTAAAAATTATGACATACTACCAGTGAATGCACAAGTTTGCATATACAGTTATCTTAAAGCACCACAGCCAATTTTTAAACTCATTTTGGAGCCTCAAAAGAGGAAACAAATGTCAGTCCTGACCTGTGAAGTCTTCCATACACTTAAGCATATGAGTAGTATGTTCATGAGGACTATGGGTAGTCCTCCAAGTCACACAAAATTCAACAAATATTTTAGAACAGGCTCACATTCAGTACAGAAGACAGATGTGGAAAGAAACACCTTAAAGAAATTTTTGAGGGAAACATCCACAAATCTGTGAAAAGATACACAAACCCATCACAACTGTGACAAAATTCTCCTGGAACTGCTGAGAGAGTGAGGTTTGTGCCTTTATGTTCAAGTCTGAGAATAGACTGCTTTTCAAAAAATGTATTTCAGGGTCTAGAGTCCAATCCAAGAGAGTTTTAGAACACGTTTTGAACCTATGTTTTTAAATGAGAACACCTATTGAATTTCATGGTAGAAATTTTTTTTTTTTTTGCAAGGTGCAAATCTGCTGTAAATAAACCAAAGCAACATTTTCCAGAAATCGTTCATGAGCTTTGGCACACCACGTGTCTCATCCAAACTTGGCACATATCAGATGGCTGGTCAACAGTGACCCCTGAGAATACACACAAGACCCTCACACATCAGCTGCATTACAACTTGTTCATTACCACGCACAGCATCCCACATTGATCATGAATATATATCATTAGAAAACAGGCTGTACACTGATGAGAAGGAGTTTGGAAATTGTCCTACTTGCAATTCACATGAGGAGTGCATTTCTGATAGATTTTTAGACTGTTGCCTTAATACGGTTAAAAGTTAAAAAAAGGAACTTGCACCTACATCTCTATCTATTAAAAATATTTCGAGAAAAGCCCTACATACTGATTTTGATTTTGCTACAAAGCCAAAGGACTGATGAGGTTTGCTGAGCGATCCTCTCTGGTCTCTGAATTTGAACTGAAGTTTTGAACAAGCTCGAGTCAGGCATTTGTTCTGAAACAACATGAACTAGCACCTCTCTGTGTTTTCAGATGAGCTTCACGTAAAGCTGGATCTTTGCAGGGCTACAATTCAAACAAAAATTCAGGCACACCAATAGATTAGAGCTGGTCCCTTCCCATAGCTCCCATGTGAAGCTAAATCACTGGGAACAATCAATTGAGCGATTTCTAAATTCCCCTTCACACCCACCCAATTAAACTTTTATCATATGGGTTGATCCCGTGATATAAAACACAAGTGTGTCTTAATGCAATTTGAAGTCGCAGGCAGCCTTCTGGGAGAAGGGCAGATGCCTGATGTACCTTAAGCTGATGTATTGGATGCTGCTTTTTCCTGCTTTATGCCATTAGTACACTTGTTCACCATCTCCCCTACCACATTGCCATCAGGGAGATCTAAACTTGGCAGCAGGCTGGGATCCCTGCCTCTAAGCTGAAAGAGGTTGAGCTATTTGCAGAAATAATGCTTTCCAGACGTACTAAACAGCACTCATCTTTCCAGATGGAGGGGCATTAGTGTTGCTTCCAGCCATCTCTTCACCTTCTGGTGTACTTGCCACTCCTCCCGTATGCACCACGAGCCTTATGCTTCAGATACCTCTCCTGCATGCTGAGAAACTCTGCACTTTGCAGACCTGGGAGCCAGCTGGAGGAGGGATATAGCCCATCCCATTTTAGCAGGGGACTCCTATCAGATGGGAAACGGGGAGCTCCAAAGGGAGCCAAACATTCACGGATCCTTTTTCCCTCCTGCAGTCTGCGTTCCTACTTCAAGGACTCAAAAAGGAGAGGATTTGGCAGGTGGAGAGGGTCTGCTGAAGATAAGCGCTGATGGCAGCCAAGCTAAAGGGACAGAGAGAGAGAGAAAGTCAGTGATGAAGAGGTAACGGCCCCCTTGCTAAACTGAAGCTTTTAATGGTCCCACAAGACCTGCAGACTGTCTGGTCCAACGACTAAGGGCTAAGAGCCAAGCCTTGAACATGCAGATCTTGGATCCGTGGCACACCAGGCTACATCAACCCTGACGAGGTCATCTGGATCACATGAAAGCTTCAAGTCAAACAACTGAAAAAAATTTATTTTTTCTTTCTTTTTTTTCCTTTTTTTGTTCTTCATGTGAATCCCCAGTGGAAGAAATCCACCGAACAAGCATGTTGATTTTGGCAAAGGCACACACAGTCACTCTGTTCTAAAGATGAGCTGACACGTGCAGATTCACAGATTAGGCATTTCTAAAGGTTAATTAAATATTGCCATTGTTTTCCAAGCTATTAATGTATGTTATTCTATTTTTCTCTGTTAAAGAACATCTGGGTTTTGGAGCTAAAAAATATGCAACCCCCCCATCCCTTTTCCAAAAAGGTCTTAAAAAACACACACAGAGTGTCTCCTTTAAAAATATGGCATGACCATCTTCAGAGTCACATTACAAAGTTGAGAAAAAAATCTTTGAAAAAATATTAGGAAAAATGTTCTTCCATAGATCAAAACATTTGAAGTGCATTCTCGTCTGCCAAGCGCGTCTCAGAGCTACACAGTAAATGAACTGTAGGAGAGGCTCCTGGTATTAGTCAGCCCTTCGTTATTTGCTGAAGTTCCTGAAAGTGATTACATTCAGATATGTTCCTGCTCCATCCTTTGGTGCCAGGATGTATGACAGCCAGTTTTGTTTACAGTGTTGGCACTGCTGGGTAAATGAACTGGATCCGTACAGCTTCCCTGATCCCTGTCCTGTGTACCTCCTTGGCATTTTGGACTGAGCGTATGAACAGATTTGAGGTGAGAGAAAGAATGAGTAGGATTAAGAGAATGGAGGTGTAGAAACCTAACGCCCTGATTTGGTAGAGGTTACTTGGCAGGGATGTAAATGACTACAAAAGATTCAAGGCAGTCCTAGCCCTGGCGATCAGGCTGGGCGGCAGCAGCAAAGGAAAGCTAGGCTTTGCTTGCAGCTTTGCTCCGCTGTTCCTGTGATACCTGAGACAAACCATCTTCGTTCCTTGCACCAAACCTCCTTCATTACATCTCCAAGCCCAGGCGTCAGGCTGTCTGAAAACCTGAAGTGATAACATTTGTCTCCTCTTTGCACAGATAATAACAACCGGTTAAAATGCATAGAAAAAGGGGGGATTAATCCAGTATCTCCTGTGCTTCCATTTACCCCTCTGTCAAGCAGTGACAGTCACATACAGGTAACTTTCAGGTGCATCAGGAAGTTTAAGTTATTAATGCCAAAAGAAGTGCTTGGGGATTCTTAGCTGTAAGGAACACAGAAACCTAAAATATTGTTCTGAGAATGAGAGTGTGATTTTGTGTATTAGGTGGCTTTTCCTCATCAGCCAGCCTTTCAGCTTCAAATCCATGCTATCTGTACTAATCGAAGTCCCATGCAAACCACAAAGAAGATACTCACCATCCCTGATGCTGAATCTGGCCCCAAGCATGTTTAGGACCCAGTCATCTGCTAGTGTATAGTTCTGCCAACTTAATGGAAATGAATGAACTAAACCTGCTGATGAGAGAAGCCACAGACCAGTGGTGTCTAACTCATGTCCTTCTGCCTCACCTTGTCATCTCCACAGCCAAGCTGTAGTAGTAACTGATCCCTTTCTTACCTCCTTTCTAGGATGGCAAGCTGTGGTGGCAGCTTCCTCTCTTTACCTGGTCGCACCAGCAGAGGTGAAGGGAGCCCTGCATTGTCTCCTGCATCCCTCTATAAGGCATCAGGGGCCAGAAAAACAAGGGCACAGCACTGATGGTGGTAGGTAAGTCTGGCTTGGAGCAAGACCAAGCAGCCTTTGCGGTGTGTCTACCATACCCTACACTGCCATGCGCTCAGCTATCTGTACCCTGTACCACCATGGGCAGTTTGTTTTCCCAACCTACTGCCCGGTGCTATTATACTCAGCCTTTCCTGATCCTGCTGGGATCACAACAGTCAGATGAAATGAGGATAACTGTGTTATTTATTTCTGTCATGTTCTGCTTGGAAGGTTTGATGATTCCTCCTAACAGGCATTTTACTAGTAGACAAAAAGTTATCCATATTGCAGTGCCTGTTCTGACCTGCGAGTTAGCAAACAATAAATCTTAATTACATTTAAATGCCAGAAATCTGCAAAGAACGAGGCAACATTAGTCAGCTGTGAATTGGTCCTGACTCCTGCCTCTGCTTTGGCTGGAGATGCAGCTGCAGGAATACATAAATTAGTTTTTGATTTGTTTGCGCCAGTACAATCAGTTGTAGCTGTTCCTTAAGAGCATTTCCAGTATTAGTGGGCTTACTGGCATTCATCCTATTAGCATCTCAGATGCAGGTGGCATCTGGAAAGTTTTATTTTAAAAGACTTTTAGTATTGTACTTAGGTTAATAAGAAAGCGTTATTTTTAAATATCTCGGCAGTTTTCCAGAGTGCAGCTCAGTCTCATGACATCTGCTCAGTGGATACTTGTTACCTTTGGGTTTATTGAAAGAAACCCTCTGAATAACCTTTTTGTTAGCAATCTGCTTTATAGGCCCTGCAACGGAATAGTGCTGGACTGCAAATGGAGTCGCTAGCAGAGGGGATTTTCTATGCTGTAACAAGCTCTTTGGTATTCTGGCACTTACATGTCATAACATTCAGTAAAATCACCAAGGCCTCCTCCATATTTCCCTCTTTGTGAGATTCTGCCATCTTTATTCAAGAACTGGAGCTCAGTTGACAGCGCAGCTCAGCGGATGCGGTGCGGATCCCACTTCGGGAACGGGGGTCTGGGGAAGATTTCATCACTGCGGTATGGGCGGCTCTATCACGTACTGTTTTAAACACTGCAATGAGACCGATCTTAAGCCACTGCTCCCACTGTTTGGGAGGGTTGACAAATGACACCAGCTGAATAATGGCTCATGCGCAGTAAATGAAAGGAATCACCAATTCCATTTCCAAATTTCACCCATTCCAATATTTAGCATTCAATGGGAAAATGATTCAATGGAAATCCTACTGGTGAACAAAAGGATATAATTTATACTCAGCAAAGTAAGTCCCGTTGCCAGAAAGGAAAACATAACCTTCATGAAATTCACCTTTATTAACAGCTGACAGAGCATAGCTGGTAAACCAAACTAGCTATTCAGCAACTGCCATAAATTAAACCAAAGCAGAAACTGTTTTTACAAAAGGATCAGCTGGAGCTCAGGCTCCTGTTTGGTGACATCATTCTCAATGCACTAAGCCAAATTTTGCAGATTAAAGAACAAGAAGGCTGCAAACTTAAAACAAAGTGAAGGAATTGAAATGTCTTTTCCTGTGAAACACCAGTGTAAGAACCAAGTGTCACCCTGAAGACTTAGTCAGGGCCAAAACTTCTGTCTGGGTCGATTCTGGTGTGGCTTCATAGAAATCAAAGCAGCAAAAGGCTGGGCTGATTCAAAATCCCTAAGTGTTTTACAACTCAATGTAGTTTCTATTCCAGCATAAGGCCTAGATCTCTTTAAATATAGTTGAGTAAAAATAAAGGAATAATATTCTCAGAAGCTGTTGCGGGTCTTCCATAAGTCCTAGGAAAATGCAGTCATTCCAGTTGATGGCAAAGCTGGAAAATCCAGATTTGTGAGCGTGTTCCTAGCATACAAACTGTAGAAATCAGACACAATCTTATAACACAGGAGTCACTAAAATGTTGGACAGAGCACCTCAATAACTAGATTCTGCTTCAGCTTCAGTCTAAGAACATGGACTGAAGTCATAAAAGTTATCTTTGGGAGTGGTACTCAGTAGTTTTCTGGCCAAACCTTGGATTTATATTGATTTCTAAAGTAGACAAAGAAGTTGATTTAGTCTTGGAAGAAAGATTGTCACCAGTCAGTGGACACCAGTGTGATGCTGTTGTTTTTTTACAGGGGTCTTTTATTCTGGTATCAAACCTGGCTTCGGGAATAGTTTAGATGCTAAAATTTAGAGAAAAAGTTTAGAAGAGAGAGTTGAGATCAGCCTTGTAGTTCAGGTGATAGCTGCTAGAAAGATGGTCTTCAAAATGAGGTAATATGCAACTCATATAAGAAATATTCTAAGAGATATTTTAGGAGTCTTGGGGACGTTAATTCCAGATACAAAGCCAAAGGTTTGTCTCTGGCTGCTGGGCAAGAGCTCTCAGAAAAGACCAAGAATAAGTAAATAAGCAGGTGGCATGTGCAAATCAGTTCAAACCAAGATGAACAAAGACAGCTTGTTTTAAATACAGAGAAATGCCTTTGGTAGCAAGGTCAGATCAGTCAATTTTGGACTGCCTATAAAGAAAACTCTCTCCACTTGGACAAATATATTTCCTCCCATGTTTTTCCACACTGTGTCAGGATCCCTACAGATGTCGGGATCTGTGTCTTTCAGTGCTACTCAGCCAAGCAACAGCAGTGTCGTCAGGTGCAGTGACTCTGGGTCTGGACAGAGTATCTGGCTGCAGGGCTGTGAGATCAGGTCCAGGCAGTCCAGGAGCTGGATCAGAGGCTGATGACCATCTGTACTAAGTCTGTCAGCCAAAACTGTCTTGGCCAGTACAGAGCTGGAGAATGATCATGTCTTTGTCTCTTTTTGATCTTTCAGATTACCCTGGGAATCAGGGGAGCTACTGGAAAGGCATAATACAGGGCTCAGCAGGAGAAAAACAATCCAATAACAATCCTGGACCTGGCCTGCCTTGGAGCAGAAGCTCTTATTCTTGGAGGCAAGCAAATCTGTTCTGGAGTCTTCCCACTGTTGCCTCCATATAGAGAGTCCATATTTACTACGTATGGACTGCCTCCTCAGGAAGCTGCTGCATTTTTTTTCAGGCTCCTGAAGATGAAGGACCACTTGGATTCTCCAGGTGAATGTCATTCAAGTCTGAGAGTGAAGCCTTCATGGAGATGGTCTTTCTTAATATACATCTGTCATGACTCTGTGAAGAGGCATCCTGCTGAGGTTCGAGATCAGAATGCTGTTCAGGCCACTTCCGTATCTCCCACCTCCAGGAAATTTGTATGTAATTTCATAACATAGTTCCTGGGCCAAAGTCCTCTTACTACAAAGGTGGTAAAAAAATTAGCTTCCAATGTGTTAGTGATGTGGCTGTGATTAAGGTCCTTATCAAGGAGAAGCTTTCCCATGTGTTTTTATGTTCGAGCCACCAAGCCAGTTCTGTAACAAGATGTGGCACCAAGAGTTTCCTGTCTATCCAATGTCTTATCTGAGAACAGACCGACTTGACTCAGAGCTAATGAGGTTGCAGACTAAATCCATAAGGCAAATTCACATACATTAGGCTGACATGAGATCTAATTATGGGGTGTTGGAATCATTTTGATACCCACAGGAATAGAAGCACTTGTAATAAAGGAAATCTGCCAACAGGGAACTAAGATTTTACTGATCTGGAGTTACTCATTAGCCCCATAGGCTGAGAAAGAATTAGCAACAACTAATGGGATGCATAGAGACGTGCATATTTATATGATCTGAATGCCATGCATTCTTAGATGGGTAACTGCCGCTGCTGGGCATTTTATAAAGATATTCTTGTTTATGAGGGGCCCAAATGACAGGATTTTGTGCATACAATTGTTTGATCCTGGTTGATCCACCAGACTGCCTCCAGTTCTGCTCTTTCAGGTTTTTTCTTGCCTCTTGGTCAAGAATTGACAAATCTGAAGCTCAGTAAAAACAGCAGATGGGACAATCTCTAGTTTTTATTTTCATGCCACCAATAGCCATTGAGAGTGAGGAAACTAAGCAAAAGCAACAAACACACCTACCCTATTTTTATCCATGACTAGCTACACAGAGAAGCAGACAGCCCAGAGCTGCTGCTGTTTTGAAAAGAAAAACACACTTGTGTATATGCACCTTAAGTGAGATCCACTCTCATCCAGACCTGAAGAGCAACAGCATGCTTACAACTGCTTCACAAGCTTCCTGGGGGAGGAGAGGTGAGAGGCAACAAGTTCTGACCTGCTCCAGGAACAGGGGCTGGAAGCAGTTCACAAGGAGACCAGCAAGGCAAAGTGGAAAGGGTGGAAAGGAAGAAATAGGTGCACTTCCAAATGCAGAGCAGCTTCTGCCAAAAGCAAGTCTGTCAGCAAGATCCTTTGAAGAAAATGTGTAGGTAAGAACCATTAACCACTCCTGGGAGATGAAGACTTGACATGATGTTTTTACTCTATGTCAGAAAGTGTTCCTATATATCTGACTTTGTAAAGAATGCCTGGGACTCCAGCTGTCTCATTATTCTCCAATATTATACCCCCTTTATTACATTCACCCACTTGTGGGGAAAAAACCCAAAACACTCCATTAGTGGAAAACCTCTCTGCTGCACTGGAGCCAAGAAACACACACTGTCCCTGAATTCAGCTCCAGGGGACTGAAGAATGCAGGTCATCCACAGCTGTCTTACACCCATCTAAGTCTCTCTATCTCATCCTGCATGTCTTCATCCTTAGTCTAGGTGTCACAGTGGTCAGACATCATGCTGGTGCCACTTCTGAGCCATTCTCTGTGAATTAACAGTGGTATTTGACACAGGATCAAGCTTTAACATCCTTGCTCAGAGTGAGCCCATACCACCACCTAACTCTACCAGAAGTGTGCCCAAAGTTAAGGGCTCTGACCACAGGCTGTATCTGGTGATCCTACAGAGTTATTCTGAGTGCCAGCTCAAGTCCCTACCATATCTTCAGACTGCAAGTCTGTAGACACATCTCTGGGCATGGCTGGAGCATACCCTCCAAAGGATGCCGAGATTCAAATATCAGGTAGGCACTTGGTCTTAGCAGACTGTCCACAAAAGAGCTATGGAGTGAGCAGATGGATACAGTACAGCACGGGCCATGTTTGTGGCATCCCAGACACCTGTTTTTTTACAGTCCTCTGAAAGTGCGTAGTCCAAAGGAAGGCCATCGACATTCATCTCAAATTGTTTAGATAGCGCTGAGTCTCAGTTTATTTTAGCTCTTCAGCTGCAAATCTGCTGCAACACACCACTTAAAACACCTTTTTCCTTTGCAGTTTTTTTTTTCCTAGGCTGACCTCAAGATGTGTAGATAGGGAACACGGTGGCAGAGGAACAACGCTGCGCTTATCCACTTCGTGCTGCTGACAGGCCTGGCTGGGTTTACCTAAGGCTTGACCCCTATCTCTCCTGCACAGCTGCCCCAGCAGATGCTGTACCCATCGTGGAGATGTGCTACTCATCAAGATAAAAGGAATAAGAATCTATCTCAAAGCACTTAGGTATGATTAAATAAAGGAGGCCATTTCCTGTGCTGCTAATCTGGTGCCTTTCAAAATCACTAACTTCACTTTTTTTTTTTAAAGTTACCATCTTTTAATTCTCATAGGGTCCCCTCTATAGCTCTCCTCCTCCTTCCTGGGAAGGGGTGATCCACTTCATGATACCACAGTAGCTCACAGGGCTGATTAAACTGAACTCCGTGCAACACAAACAGCAATTTTTCATGTACAAAATGAAAGAATTGAACTGCTCTCTCTTTTGAGTTTTGTCTGGGTCAGGATACCCAATTAACCTGCAGGCTCCTGTACTGGCAGTTACCTGCTCTTCACTTTGAAATCAAGTCTCTCTCCTGTTTTGGGAGCTCTACTGCTCTGAAAGTCTTCCTGTCCTTTAATATGATAGAACAAAGCAGAAGCAGCTGCTGTGAAAAAATGAAAAAAACAGACTCATTCAATATGGCCTCTTACTATACCTTGGAGTATTACAGTCTAAAGTTCAATAATATCTTAACTGCTTGGCCACTAAGAGACAAGGTATTTTAGGTCTCTAATATTTGATAAGTATGTATGAAGTCAAGTAAGTCTGTAGGTTGTACCTTCCCACTTACAGGAAACCCAGGGTTTAGACTTTGCAATCTCTGCACCTTTTTTTTTTTTTTTTTTTTTTTTTTTCTATTTTTTTTTCTGNTTTTTTTTTTTTTTTGGTGCCATTCTTATTCCCAGAAACTCCATCAGATTGCATAACTTGCTGGGCTTTTCACATTAGGCACCAGATGCTACATACAGTTTACCACGGAAAGATCTAACTTTTGGTAGTCCTCCTCTTTTTGTTTCCCCATTTTTCTTTTCCCCTTTTGTGGTGTGTTTGGGTTTTTTTCTCTTTTTCTTCCAGGATTTGTGCTGAAGTAGGAAAAAATGAGGAATTTGTATTTTTATCAATAGAAGCTCAAGCACGTGAGAGTGAAGCAGTGAGCGTGACTAAGCTGACTCTTACCTGGAGTAACCATACAAAATGGCCATTGAACATGCGAGGAAGGACCAAAGCCCCAATCTGTTCTAGGTGTAATAAAATCCCAAAGTTACAACTGTGGTGCTTGACACTTGAAGTGCAACAGACATCCGACCGCAGTGAAGGCATCCCCTGCCTTTACTTTGGACTGTTGATCAGCAAATGTGTCTGTTGAGCAAAGCCGTAGGCAAAAAAGGGTTGGACGTATCTGACAAAGTGTCAGATGCAGGGGGCATGTGCTGCACAGAGAGCATCCTGTATATCCATCTCAGCCTAGATGGGAATGTGACTGCCATACCTTGTCAGAGCCCATCTTCACTGCACCCTACTTAGGGTCACTGGTAGTACGTGGGTTATCAAAATCTACAGAAAACCATATGCAAATGATATTTCTCTGCTGCAAAGTATAGCATAGAACTAAGTTATTTACACACTGAGCTGGACTTTCCCTCATCTTATGTCACGAGCAGTCTTTTACATTTGTGCAATAGGATGGCGAACCACCACCAAGTCAGCACGGTAATATAAGGTGTGAGAAAATGGACAGTGAGTTTTCTGGCACGCAGAGGACTATGTTTTTCTACATGTTTTTGTTTTCTATACAGACTTTTAGTCAGAACTAACTATGATTTTAAGCTGGACATTTTGGGAATGATGGAAATCTGTAAAACCCGTGTTCCTTACTCTTCCTTACTCAGACTTCACTCAGTGTGATTTCAAAATATGTGCACTGCTTTGGAGCTGACATTTTTGTTCCAACTTTAATTTCATGCATGCGCCACAGATTGTAAGGTTATGCCAGGCCATAAAATGCAATTGTATGTGTGAGAATGTCCTGCGCTAGCTGCATGGAGGCTGATTGCGAAACCTCCCAGAAACCTTAGCTTGTCTGCGTCCCAGGACTCTTTCAGAGCTTCTCATCATTAGAATTCCCCAGGTTTCCACCTCCTTCCTCAACAGCCATCTGGCCTGTCCACACTCCAGCTGCATTCAGACGTCCCTCACCACTTACATCTGATCTTTTGACTCTGCGCACCTGAAACAATTCTCGTTCAATCTATCAAGCGATATAAAATTAGACAATCAGGAAAGCTCTTCCAAAAACTATGAACAAATTGCCCAGCTTAAAATCGCCACTGCTTTTCCATGATATCCCAGACAGTATTAAAATGGAGTTTATTTGAGGAAGAAAATGGAAGTGCATTTCAAAACCACAGTGCATCCTGACAGAATAGTGTTTGTAAAGGTTTGTACGTCTTTGGCAGATGTTCTTTCAATGCTTGCTGTTGGGATATTTTGATGAACAACTCCATTGTTACCTCCTACCAGGTTAATGGATCCAGGTTTAACACGCAAAGGAAGGTAGTGTCGACGCCAAAGGGCGTTGTGGAAAGGGAGAGTAGCATGAGGAGCGCTCACGTGGCAGGCACCGAGTGTTTGCAGCCTGTCCCTGAATAGTGGTGGGATGTGAGACCAGGAGGAAGAAGCTGTTATGGTGTGAGCCTCCCTTTTCCCAAAGCTTAAGGACATCCATCTTATAACACAGACCTTCTTTTCCCCCTCCTGTTTTCTCCTTATTTTCCATTTCAAAAAGCAATGCTGGATTATCTTCAGTACTGACAAAAAACACTTGAGAAAAAAAAAAAAAAAGCAAACCCAAAAATGAAAAAAAAAAACAAAAACCCACAAAAAAACCCAAACCTCCAAACCCTAAACACGTCTTTTCTTACATAAGCCTTTTTACACTCTTCCAAACAGCAGTCTTTTGTTAGTTTATAGCTTAGTTAGGTTAGAACGAGCTGTTCTATATCAGCAAGAAATCTGTTACAGGACAGACGCCAGCCTGATTACAAGAGATGGGTAAACCTCAAAAGGCCTGAGATCTGGTTTGGTCTCCATGAAGCTGAACCTCTGGGGATCATTGCTTCCTGTTGGGGGTCTGGTTTTGGAAACAATAAGAACAGGGAGTATTGTTTTTAATGTTATTTTCTGCTCCTGGTTTTAGGCCAAATTTGAGAGTGCAGAGGTCCTCAATTACTTTAATGAACAAATGCAACAGTTTCGCAGCCTGGAAATAGATTTGCTTGTGGTTTGTTTCCCATGCTCGATTTTTATTTTATCATTGAATATGGTGGCCTACCTCTAGACCTCTCTTGCATGGTAGACCTATCAAAGCTTGCCCAGTCAAGAAAATCTGGCTCCTTATCTGACTTTTGTCACTGCCCTAGCAACCACGGAAACATACTTTCTGTTAATATTTTTTTTTGCATTTCTCGTTAAAGGCCAGAGTCTGTTCTTAATACCTGTTAGACTGCTATTGACTTCCATGGAGCAATTCCAGATTTACATTGATCATCATTAAGAGTTGTTTTACCACCAGGCTCATAGCAATAACTTAATTAAAATTAGTTTTGCTGATGTTACTCCCCGATTTTTTCCAGTCAAGTATAACAAACCTTAAAGACAATTTCTTCACTGGTCAGCCAGGAGAGCCTGCGCTCTGCCTCTCAGATCTTTCCCCTCTCCGCCTTCCCATGTCCAGTCTCCCCTCACCAGTTCACTCTCTCACACACTGTTTTATAGTAACAGGGTCGGTAGAAAATATAGAGTTCAGCACTATAGAAGTGGAAACAGAAAGCAGCCATGGGCAATTAACCAGGGCTGTGACTGCTTATGTTTGGTTCCTGCTTCCATTTCTGTTTCCATGGAAATGGACATCAGATCATTGGAAATAAAGTAAATTTTCTACTTGTCCTCACCTTCATATCAGCTGGGCTATACAATCCAAATAAATCTAAACTTATCTAATTAAATGTGAATTTAGAAATCTTTTCATTTCATTGAAATAAATTGACAAAAGCAACAGCGCTTTTGCAGTACTCAGATGCTATTGGCTGTCCTTTGGGGAAGGAGTAGGTAAGTTTGCCCACCCATTTTTGCTTTGTAAGGTATGGAAACATGCAAACATCCATCCTACCCCTTCCTCTGTGCTCCTGCCTGCCCATTAATATTGTGCTGAACAGTACTCATCACTTGCCCATTAGGGGTCATTTAAGCATAAATGACCCCCCTTACAGAGACTGTGTGGGTTAAAGACCTCTTCTTTGTCTGGCTGCTAAAGCTTTGAGGTTCATTTGTATTGCAGAGCAGCTGCATAAAAAAGGTTCAAGCCCACCTTTAAAGGTCATATGGTCTCAGAGGAGGAGCTTTGACCTAGAAGGACTTCCCAGGTGAAAAGCTCAGGGTTTGGGAACAAAGAAAAAAAAGTGGGTTTTAAGCTTTCACATTCCTGTGAGAGACTGAGAAAGATAAGACTTACAAACACTTGATTTCTCCTCTAGACATGAAGCTGATCTGTAAAACTATGAGACCTGTAGAGAAGCAGCAATAATTTTCGGTTATTTGGCTTATGACACAAAATCTTAAGGGCCAGTTTCAACAAAAATGTCCCATGTCATGAGTCAATATTCTTCCAGTCATAGCAATTGCCTTTACTGGTCAGAGAATGAAGGCACAGCTTGAAACAACCTGCTAGTCTACCAGTGCGTATTACCCACTGAAAGATGCTTCATACTTTTTTCTCAAAGCAGCCCTTTAATTCTGTTAAATCCAATGAACTCACAAAAAACTTGCCGACAAAATAGCACCAAAGAGTATCTCTGCTTGAATTGGCATCACACTTTGCAATTTGCAATTTGCTGTTATTGAAAGCATAAATATTTTTACTGTATTAATGCAAACTCAGTGCCAATAAATGGCTTGTTTTCTAACGAGATCTGTATTACAGCAGAAATTGAGGAAAGCACAACCTGGCTTTTCCAGGGTCTACCAAAGTGTTAATTTCTGGAGTCTACTAACAAGAACAGTAAGAAAGAAAGCAATCAAAGTGGATCTATATAGGATGGTAGATTTAAACCGTTTAATTACTGTAGCTGTAGCTGGTTATTGCTAATGCATGGATCACAAAAGCTTCACTCCTGTGGAAATCAGTCATGCGTGGGAGATCAAGAATTATAGATACTTCACCAATGTGAGGGATTGGCTCCGGTCCTTTAAAGCGATTTCCCCCAGTGATAAAAGCCTCATGCCTGATACTAATGCACAGTATGTAGAAAATTTACTTTAAAGAAAAGTAGCCTATAACCTAATCGTAGTCAGTTCTAAAATATACTTCTTTAAATGACTCGTATCAAACCATTCGGTCATGATGTATACCTCTTTTTTTAATTTAAATCCATCTCTGTTGAAGATGCTAGCATGTCTTGAGGAAGTGGAGAAAGCTAGATGATGGGTAACTACACGCTGTCAATGGTAAAGGTCTGATTTTTCCTCTCTAACCAAAAGTCAAGCTTCAAACTCTCTTCTTCTGCTGTAATCCAAATCATTATGGTTGCTATCACAAGCATGAACACAATCTCCAAGAGTAATCCATCTGTATAGTTTCCTTCCCTGAAAGGCATTGCGCATGCATTTAAAACTTAGAAGAAACACATAGGCCATTAAAACTGGTGTGATCACCCACAAATGAATGTGTGTCGGGATCTAACTTCACAGTACTGGAGCCACTTACAAAGTACTGGGAAATTAGAGTATTACAGAGTGAATGAAGGAAAAAGCCTATTAAGTATTACTTGGGTTTGCACAGAAATACATGCAAAGAGCATGTGCAAAAAAAAAAGCAAGGTGCAAAATATTTAAGGGGCACAGTAAAATAAATGAAATTGCTGGAATTGTGGGTTGAGGTCTGGTCCACAGTAGTAGGATTGCATTGACGAGGTGTGATGTAATTTATGTTAATAATAAGTAGGTACAGGCCATATTTATTCAACAATTCTAATAAAGATATGCAAGGCAAATCATACTTTTCTGAGAAAACTGCATCTATGTTTTAGCTTTTATTTCAATAGTTTAAAGAAAGAATCATTCCCTTAATCGCTGTTACGATCAAGCCCCTAGTTTAGATCTTGTCTAATTGTCATTTTGTAGAATAGATCCCCAGAGACCCTTCTGCTATGTGTATTGGGGTTGTTCATATCTTAGGAGACTTTTTTCAAGTAATAAGAAAGATTTAAAGTGGATGTCTCTTAAAGGATAATAAATACCTGGAGAAGAATGAGGAAATACATTAAAGCTGAATCACTGCTGTGCCACACCAATTTTCCCCTTTTACTCTTGAGATTCCACTGAAATCAATGAAGTTACAGTTACTTAAAGCTGTAGGATTATACAAGTGAACCAGGTACATTGCATTTCAATAAATGACTCCAACTTGCTGGCAGACTTGCTCAGAATCAAATACGTCCCCTTAAATTTCACATTATTTTCACAATCTTGTAGCAGCAAAGCCAAACAAGAAGTTCCCTGTGCAGTCAGAACAAAATCTTTTTTTTCTCTGGTCTAAGTATTTAGCCAATACAGTATCACAGAAACATTGATTTCTGTTCCCAGCCTAAGAATCCTCCTGAAAGTTTCATACACAACCAAAGACCCAACACAATCTCTTCTTTTATGGCTAAGAAAATGCTCGGAGAATCATTATCCCTGGGAAAGATTTCTCTGATAGACGAGGAAGGACTGTTCATTAGTGTCATGAATGATGCTGCCTCTTTTTTATGCAACTTGCATTCACTGATGCTGGCACTGTCAGAGTCTCCAACTGTGTGCACAATTCAGTTCATCGAACAAGGCAGCATCCTTTCCAGATACACTCAACGTGCAGTATTATGGTTGGGAAATTCATTCCACAGAAGAGAAACATGAATTATTTCAAATCTAAAAAAAAAAAAAAAAAAAAAAAAAACAAATTTGGGCTTTTTTTTNAAAAAAAAAAAAAAGCACAATCTGTGCCTTCTTTTTCTGTGCTATTAGAGAGATTATCAGGAAAAAATAAACACAGCAGTTGTTTGAGGTCCCACACAAACAAAACAAGGACTGCAGGCCACTCCATACACAGCACTGAGCCATTGCTCTGTTTGTTTGTAAGATGTAAAAAAGCCACACTTTTCAATTCTTTTTTTTTTTTTTTAATAATAATTATTCAGTGCTGACAAAGCAATTTTGCAAAAATTTAAACATGAAAAAAGCCCCAAATGTTCACAGTTTTAAGTATGCTCTGTTCTCAGCTCCTCCAGCTCAGCCATTTCCTTTCGGTGTATTTAGTGTGGCGGTGACACGTCAATTTGTCTGCAGGGAATGGCTGCCTCTCACTGATGCCAAATGCAGGTAGAGGCCAGTCCCATGCTCCCGAGTCACCTGCAGAGCTCAAGGTGCATCAACAAATTACATGTGGTCCCTATGCATCAAGGACCGGATCCAAAAAAACCCAAGCTACGACACGTGTCTATGTATGTGCCTTGGTGTTTGCCGTACGAGAGAGCCTGGAGCTAACGGCAGGGGAGTAGATACATCTACTCTGAGAAGCAGAGAACCCTGCAGAGATAATAGCTCACATCCCAGGAGCTGGGTAGGTGCTTTACATCATTAAAGCTGACACAGGACAAAAAGCCCAGTCTTCTCACTAGGATTGAGCTGGTACCGGCACGGCACGGCTCTGGCTCAGCAGGGACCAGCTGAGTGGGCGCAGCAGTTTGGGACAGGTAGGGTTTGGGGATGTGCTGATTGCTGCACCCCTTTCACCCTCACCTCATCCAGCAGACAGGGGAAATGCACAGCTAGGGCACGGGCTTTTTAAGATCACAGCATTTGGCCCTGATCTGCATAGCTCTGAACCTGTGCTTTTAAAGTAGCAGACTAAGCAAGGAGCCATCCTTAGCCTACCTCTAGGAAAACCCTGAGGATGGGTGATAGGAGTGCAATTAAAATCCCTCTTGTCTCCAGAGCTTAGCTATTTTACATTGTGCATTTTCCCGCTTTGGATGCCTCTCAGAAAGAAGCCTCTTTCCTGCAGAACTGAGCAGGGTCACACAGGGTGGTCAAAAAAAGAACCCGTGTCACTGAAATCCTCCATCTTTTGTAACAGTTAAATAGTCCCACTCAAAGTGCTCTGTCCCCTTTTCCACCAGAGGAGATTTGCTTCTCTGCAGAGAGCTCTCAGTCACCCTGTTGATAAAGCATTTGAAGTGGAAAGACCACCTTTCTCTGCTTGTTACAAAGCAGTCATGCTTTATAGGAGATATATATATATATTTGTTGGATAAGAAAGACAAAACATGATAAGAAAGAAGAAACGTTTGGCCTAATGGTCAAAGAAGGACTAGATCTGGCAGAACACAGCAGGCAGATTCGAAGTGTCCTTGTGAGACTGAGCCCGGCAACAAGATAAGTGGATGAACGCACTGTTCATGGTTTCTAATCCGACTTAAATGTCAGATAAGTACCCCACTGTGCAGCCTGGTCAAGGCAGAAGCACTGGTTAGGCATGCTCCGAAACGACATTAGATGCCTCGGGATCTTTAATAGCAAAGACTGAAGGACCTGCACAGCCCAAGTGCCTGTAAGACCAGATGGGAGCTGAACCTGGGTTTCAGGGAGCTTTACACACAGGTCCCTAATTTCCTTTTAGTTACATTTAATGTGCCTAATTTCCCTGTTTCATCTGGTGCAAGATGCAGCCATGTTTGAGATGCAGAGCTTGCAAGACGTGGTCCCCACCCCTGTCTCGCAGGGCGTCCTACGAAAATGAGGAGGAATGTCTGATAAACCACTAGTGAATCACCCGATAAGAATTTCTTTGGGTCCTTTGAGATAACTGCCAGCTTTAAAAAACAAACAAACTATCCAATGAGCATGCAAATAATCCATGGTACAAACTGGAGTGGACTGGAATGTGGAGCATTCATTTTTTCCATTATCAGCCACCAAGGTAAAGGGAAGGAAGTGAATAAATTATGTGCCTGAAATATTTGTATGGAAACCTTTTCAAGCTAGATCTAAAAAGCAATTATTTATTACTTCAGGAAATACTCTAGCATGAAGCAATGACCCCAGGTTGGTGTCAATGCTTACCCAACAGGATTACTGTTCAGAAAGCTTTATGGTTACCACATAATGTTTAATCAGTGCATTAAAAATAAATTAAAGATTTGCTAATTGTAATGTAATTAGCTTAATTTAATTACATTGCTCAGTGACTGAGAATTTTATTGTTATTGTGAGATCTTTTCTCATTTGGGGCCTGAAGTTAAGTGGTGCAGTATTGACAACCGTTTCCTCCCTTAATATTCAGCTTCAGGAACAGGCTGAAATTTTTACCTGAATCTTGCAATTCATCACAATCAGTATCATCACAAATTACAGAAAGCATCCAGTAACATGATAACTTCTAAATGAAGTGTCTGTAACCAGGGCAGTAGCAGCCTCGGCTGTTAATTTGTCATATTTCATAGCCAGCCTGACACCCTGTCCAATTTACTTGTAAGCTTTATCACAAAGACAGCTATGTGAGCTGCCTCTGACTATGAGCAGGATGGAGGAGATGGACGGAAATTCAGCGAGGGCAGCTTGACTCTTTGGGTTCCCTGGCTTTGCATACAATCTGGCCGCAAAATAAACAGCCCCATGTCTTGGTGATGTTTGTTTTCTCCATTAAAATCCCTCCCTTCTTCTCTCCCCTCCCCAATTCCTCATTAAGACAACCAAGTTTTTTTCTTAAGACTCCCTGCTGACCATAATCCAATGGTCAACGTAATTTATTAGCAGTTACAGGAGTTAAAAGAAATAAGAGGGATAACAGTACTCAGGGACCTTCATTACCTATCTTCCACAGGCTCTCAATTTCAGGCCAACACATGTCATCCTCTCAAATGACCTGCAAGTTTTTCCTTTTGGGCTGAAGTTGTGCAGCACTGTAAAAAAGGCCATGAATATCCCTACAGGAAATTGGTCTCTCTTCTCCTGTTATCTTTGAGATGCTCTGAGGCCCTCAATCAATTTGCATTGATTCAAGCAACATCATTCAATACATATTATCAATCTGATCTGAGGGGAATTGTGTGAAGAGTAGGTCTTCCTTTCTGTTCCCGACATGCCAAGCACGACAGCACAAGATGCTACAAAAACCGTAAAATGGTTTCTAAAAGACCAACAGGTGTTAAAGGATGCCTGGGCTTACAAAATGCCGGAAACTGCCATTTTATTTTGTCTAACACATTAAAATCAGGTTGGCCAACTTGGAGCGCAGACTGAGGAAATGTCTGCTCGGAAGGATTTTGTTGATAGCACAGGAACATTTTTCAAATCCCCTGTCCGGGTGCACACAGCACCAACCACTTCCTACAATGTCAGGGTACAACCAGCTAATACCAACCCAACACCTGTGGGTTTTTCTGGATGAGAAAAATAAGTCTTTCCATGAGGCAGGAGGTGTTGCGCTTCCTTCTCTTACCTGCTCCAGCAGGTGAGCCCGAACACTTGCCCTTCTTCTCCCATTGATGGCTGCCCAGCTGCGGCTGTTGGGCTGTGGACTCCACCAGAAGATCTAGTAGCCAGGCTGTGCAGCCTCTGAGTGGTTTTGCAGATCTGTCCCTTATTACACCAGCAACCAAGAGAGCAACCAGAGGGAAATTAGCAGAGAGCATTCCAGTCTTTACAGCTGAGCCTCCGGAGGGGCTATAAAACCTCAGATGCTCTTGGGGAGTCAAGAGAAAACAGAGACCTTGTGGTGCTTGCTGTTAATAAGGGGAATTTGAGAATGGGGACTGTCCAAGCACACCGAGACTAAAGGAGATGGAAGAATGAGAGGACAAAGAATGAAACAAGGTAGGAACCAGTCAGAAAAAGCCACAATTGTTGAAATAATAGAAGGAAAGAACTCAAAATTTAGACAAATTTTCAAGTTTGAAGGAGCTTATTTGAGCCAAGTGACCATATGTCAGTCTCCTGAGGTTTTGCCTATCATGTTGAACTCCAGGCCCACTGATTCTGTAGGATGCAGTCTTCAGCACACGGCTACCACTGTGAGTGAGTCATTTGGTACAGTTCCTGTGGCAAGAATCCCAAATGTGTCAGGCCTGGACTAAAAAGCAAGATGGAGAATGAATACACCTGAAGGCACATTTGGCACTTTAATTCTGAGCAGATATCACTTCTAATTATAGCCAGCCTTATGCCAGCTTACTACCGTTCAAGCGCTTGTGGGTTCGTACATTGAGTGCCAGATTTAATCCATTCAAGGTAAAGCGCAAGAGAACCAATTGCATTTTGCATGCCTTCTACCTGAATGATTTGCTTTGTTGTTCCCAATTTGCAGTTTCACTGGAAGATTTGCACCCCTCTGGTTAGTTCTGGTTGGCTTCTCTGCAGCCATGGGGGCATATTTTTCAGCTGAATGAAGCCCAGCTGGCAGGCTCAATTTGCCCCACCAATGAGTCATATCTTTCTCTCTCTAATTTCACCTGCATAAGAGAATTGTGGGTTCCTCTCATAATTCCTTGAGTTCAAAATTGTTCCTGCAAAAAGAAGTCTCATGCCCATCCCAGCACATGCAGCCGTAACCCTGCTTGCCTGGAAGACAGCAACAAAACTCAAAGAGAAAGCCACTAGTGAACATTACTTAAATGTTCATTACTTAAAATTTAGTTAAGAGAAGCCTTTCCCAGTCTGATCCTGTATCAAATTTTGATCTTATATGGTGTCTGGTGCTTCACAAGGACCAGCACTCAGCACCCCACAAGGACATGTTGTTTTCCAGTATGATGTAGGGCTTGGAGCAGAGGGAAGGTTTAATACAATCATGCATCAATTTTCTTTCCAAGCAGCACTGTGAAACACGGAACAGAAGGAGGATTGCCTCTTCACCCCATAAATCCACTTAAGCTTGGATTATGAGCCATATTCACCCAATTTTTGCTGGGAGCTTAAGGCAGCACCATGCTGCCATTGGGTTGTGGGGTGCTGGGAAGCTGAGGCAGGATTCGGAAGGCTCCAAACTTCCACCAGCGAAACAGCCATATTCTTGGACATGCGGGGCTGGAACAGCGTAGGTCTGTGTTCAGCCACACTCTAGGTCTATGTATGGAAATAGATGAAGTGTACACAGCACAGGCGGAAAGAGTTTGTTTTAATAACTAGTCTGATGCTAGCAGCTTTCAGAGCATGTGTTTTTCAGCAGCTCTGCCACACTGAGTTGACAAAGAAATAAAAGGGAACACTTCCCCCCACACAAATCTCTATTGATCTGAATATGGATCTTGTTTCAAGATAGAGAACAACTAGCACTGATGCTGTCAAACGGAGCCTTCTGGAATTATTTCAGAAGCTCTGTTTTCCACCCTTATGCCTCTTTCTGTTCCTGCTAGTACAGAGAGACAGAAAGGGAGGGAGGAGTGAACAATAAAAGAAAGTAAAAGAAAAGGAGAAGAGAAGAGGGGGAAAGAAAAGGAGAGAAGGAGAAGAGAAAAAGAATATAAGAGAGCCAGCATGGCTGCTGGCAGGCTCTGTGAAACCTCTGCACACATCCCCTGCTCCCAGCACTGTCCTTCCCAAACCCATCCCTGATGAGCTGGCTCAGTTGTGCAAGGTAGCTCCTAATTACCTCTCTCCTGGTTTCTCCCTTTCCCCCCCGAGGACAGCCTTTCCAAGAAATAACGCACACACCTGGCACTGCGAGATAGGGAGTCTCACCATGGATACCGGCCTCCCATTCCCAGTCCGGCCCATGCTCCTGGGATTCGAGCAACTATCTCCAGGATGTTGTGAACTCCAGATGTGCCTTACCTAGTGCCTGGAGACACCGCGTGTGAACACCGCTTGCAACGGTTATTCTGCGCTCACATGCACACGCACAGGTTCTGGCTATATCAAGCTTTGAGAAATGAAATAAAGCAAAACGGTAATCTGAATCTTCCCTTTAATATGCTAGCCCATGCCAGATAAGAGCAGCTGTGCTCGCACAATGTGTCCAACTGGACATGATAAATAGCCTGAGAGAAAAGAAAAATATATACATACACACACAAATACATACGTACATATGTGCTGTAAGGAATTTAAAACAAGTTTGTTTTCAGAAGTGGTGGCCTCCAGCTCCTTGACTAATAAAAGGGTTGATTAGGAAAAAATATGGCCTGCCAGGGTTGGGATTGTTTGTAAAATCCTAGAGTAAATATCTGCAAGGGTAGCCCGAAGGGTTAACCTTACCAATGCACAAATACTGGCTCTCCTCCTGTTACAGTTTAAATGCTGATTGGAAGGAAGAGATCATTCTAGGTCAGTATGTCCTTTACATTGTGAATAGCTTGACAGGGGCTAATAAACTCCCCTGCCTATGGCACCGATATTTTATTATATATTCCTAGGCATCGCACGCAATTTTTTATTTATACATGTATAGTTTGTTGGTTTGTTTTTAGAGGTGAAGCAGGGCTATCTGGGTCAAAAAATATGCTTAAGCCCGAGCACGCAGAGAGCTCTGCTCTACTAGTCTTAGCCTATGGTGGAGAATCACAGCCTGATTGCTTCTCCCCATGCTGCTGCAGGGATTTTGCATGGCAGCCAGGCATTGCGGGCCAGCACAGCCGACTTCTCGCAGAGGGATCCCACGGGTGCACACACAAACACCCCTGCATGGCCCTCTCACGCTGTGAAGCAAATCCATTCGATTTATGAGGGACCTCTTGAATTGAGATAATTGCAAAACTAACAGATTTCAAGTTTATTTCCTGAGCGGCTGGGCAGAGGACTGCTCCTCTGCAGACTGCTGCCGAGGGAGCCGTGCCCCAGAGAGCAGCCTGCCTCGCTCCTGACTTGCACTCACTACATTTCACATCAATGAGGTAATTCGACTGCAGATGAGGTAACCCTGCGAGTTGCCCACGAGCTGGAAGAGGTTACCATATGATCGCTCATGTAAACATGCAGCCCGGTCCCCCCGGACGGCGGCTGACAGCTGTGCTCTCCCGACACACCACGACGCCGGGCTGGTGGGCGGCAGCAGCCCCGGGGAGCCCCCAGCCTGTGGGGGCTTCACGCCTCTCCGAAAGCAGCTGGGAACTCGCCACACGTGTGCCACACACCATGCACAAACATAGCAGGCGACGCTTGGCTTTTGACCCAGGTGACCAGAGACTCTGTTTTGCCAGTACCCCTGCAGCCAGGTTCACGGCTCGGACAGCTGTTCCTCTCCCCACACCAGGGTTTCTGAATGCATGTGCCTTCTCACGCCCAGACAAGGTGGTTCGTCTCTTCCGCAAGCGCTGGGGAACAACTTCCTCCTGCGGCTGCAGGCGTTAGACCTGGGGGAAATCCCTCCTTCCCCTGCCCAGGGGGTGCAGGAGGGAGGAGGGGCAGAGGGGGGCTGCAGGGCAATAGCGCGGGGAGCTGCCCGGGCAATCCCCACTGCTTCAGTTTGCAAGCGCTGATGTTTTCTGCGTGTGCGGTTCACACAGGTGCTGTTCCTAGAAAGTCCCCTAATTTGCAAGCAGCGAGAAAAGTGACTTTTGTGGTTAGGTAGTGCCGATGACTGCACCCCTCTCCTGTCTATAACCGTATGCATCAGAGGATCAGCAAGCCTCCACTTGCCCAGCAGGCAAAAATCTCAAACCAAAGCCCCAAAACCCAAACACCCTGTCTTCAGGATCTTGTCTCATTGCCATTTACTGTACGGCATAGTCTAGGAGCCCTAGCTCTGCTGTGCTAAGTAATCCCGGTGCTGATGCCTACCCAAGTGCTGGGCAAATCAGACCAGTGTGGTGTATGTGTGAGGAGGAGGAATTCGCCACAAAAAGAAAGAGCAGGACACAGCCTGGTCAACTCCCTGAGACTGCTCAGTGCCAGGATTTTGAAAGCCTTCTTGTGACTGACAGGGTGGTAAGGATCAGATCATACCACAGCTCCCAGTAACTACCTGTGCCTCCACAGACTCTACTTAGCCTTACAAAGCGTATTTGAGAAGTTTGTTTCAACAAACTTCATCTCTCAATGAACGCTGATCTAGAAATCTATTCTGGGCAGACCTCAACCCGAACAACATGTGACAAGTGACCCAGGAGGACCCCGAGGGCTAGTGTGTCACTAGATGTGGGAAAGCAGAGAGGCTGAATGTCTTCTGCTCTGTTCCCAGGTTACAGAGCTCAGGCCCCCTGGCCTGGCCAGTCTGGAGGAGGACTAACCAAGCACTGGTGATAAGTAAGGCATGCCTGTGTCAAGCACCCGAATGAAGCCATTCCACTCGGCCCTGGGGGTACAGGGATCAAAGAGCTCCTGGAGAGAGGGAAAGGCTTTCCATCACCCTTTGGTGAGTTATTGGGTCAAAAATAAGAGCTACTATGAGCAAGCCCTGGAGGAAGTCATGTCTCTCCTTCCCCTGTTTCCCAGAGCAGCTGTTTATACAAGGAACAGGTCAAAACGAATTACCATTATAATTGGAGTACATGAAGGGACACAAATCCATTACTGCTGGACTTGAGCTCACCTCACTACTCGCCTGGGCTGAGGCCAGGACTCTTCCCCCTACCATGAACTCACACGACTTCCAGAGAGGCAGACAGATCTCCTAAAGCCTGCCAGGAGGGTACTCAAAGCAGCAAGGGGAGAAGCGGGGCCACATCACGGTCCCCTCCCTCCCTAGGGCCTTGCAGGGCTGGCAGGCTCCACACCAGAAACCCCACGGCAGGGCTCCAGGGAGCCATGCAGCGGGACGTCTGTTGGACTCCAGACATTGCAGCTAGATTTTTAAAAGATGTGGCTAATTTTATAAGCTTTAGCAGTTGCTGTCTTGTGTAATGAGGTACAGTTAATCATATCCCTGCCTCATACTGTAGCTGGATCATCTGTGCAGCCTCTCTTGCAGGGAAAAACAAGGTGCAGTGGGTTTTACTCTTCCCTCTCTTGGACCGGGTGCTGGTCACCATTCAGTGGGACATCAAGCCTGGCAGAGCAACGACCTCCTTCCATCTTGAAGGCGTCTGCAAACAGCAGCTGACAGAGGCCTGGGGTATGCCTGCCACAGCAGGCAGGGCCAGGGGAGTCCAACCTCTTGTCCCCATGCTGCCTGCACTGTTAAGACATACTCTGAGTAGAGGGCAACTCACGACCACATCGATGTAGTCTGAGTGGCTGGAGCCCTCCCTAAGCAGTGCGCAAGCAGCTCGGTGGGATTCAACCCTCTGACCCCTGCCTGTGAGGTAAATGTCATCCAAGCTTGCCACCCCCCTTCCACAGTTTGTGGGGACAAGCAGGCATTCTGTGGGCACAGCCACCTCGTCTGAGATAATTATGGCCTGACAAATTGCGCTCCAAAGGTGCCATTTCCTCTCCAGTGGCCACAAAGGGTCTTGAAGGTCATTAGCTTGGACCCGTCCTCTGAAGAAGTGTGTGTTCGGTCAGGCCAGTCCCACCCTTTGAGCCCTCTCGGCAGCCGGGCTGGCACCCACAGCGCTGTCTGGGTGGCACGAGTCCTCAGCCCTGGGGTGAAGACCCCAAACCTCTGCTGCCCTGCCTCAGGACACAGCTTCGCCTCCGACGGCTCGAGTACAGGTGCCGTAACACAGGCAGGGCATTAATTACTGCAGGAGCTGGTGGAGAACCAGCAGGAAAAGAGTTAAGAGAGCCAGGGCTTGTTGCTATCCAGGAACCCAGGCTACCTCACCTCCCAGGATAACCATCAGCCAGCCCTTTCTCAAGCGCTTTTTTGGCAGGCTGCGTTGTCAGAAAACCACCTGTTACTTGGGAGAGATTCAAATGCATAATGAATTAAAAAAGCATATTGTGTGTTACAATCTAACCCCCAGACAGATGTGTTATTTAAGTGTGGTTATGATCTGTGCTGTTAATTTTAAACAACATATGATCAAAGATCATGTCTGGCTTTGTGCTTTGCTTCCTTTCAGGTTCTGGCTTGTGTGTCCATGCCAGACAGTTGTGGTTTCTGTCATATGGCAGGAAAAGCTTATTTTACGTGCTGCCTAAATTTATATTTTATAGCACATTAAAACAGCTCATCAGAATTAAGTTATCGCATTGTTTATAATGGTAAGTGAGTCGCAGCTGTGGAAAAGAGGGCACCACACGAAGGGGTTTGTAGGCACACCTACTCCCTACGCTAAGGACTTTCAGCCATTTTAAAGAGAGCAGCAGGCTGAAGCGCAGACTGAAATATATAAACCACATCACCGCTCCTGTGGGAAGGCTGGAAAACTGTTGGAAATGGCAGTCCTGCCAACCAATCAGTCCAAAAGCACCAGCCGGGTCCTCGGCAGACAGGGAGACACGCTTAACAGATCATGAGATTTTTTTTGAAATAATACAGTTGGTGTTCTTTTTATTTGCTCCCTGGCCTGAGCCTTCAAGCTTTGCTGCCCAGCTAGAATAGCTAGACATCTGCCCTGAACGAATAGGTAAGTAAATAAACACACCAAAAAAAAAGAAAGAGCAGCCCCTTGTGATCACTCAGCTCTAAGAGGTGAGGCTTTAACTTGGAGGCAGGACATATTTGAAGACGTCAGGTAAAGTTGCAGGAGCTCTGGCACACTCAGAATGGTAGAAGGGCAAATCTTCACCTGATGTATGCCTAACTACTCTGCTTTCCAAAAAACCACACAATTTAGGGCAGATGTAGAGCACAGCCAAAAAGTCACTCTCCCTGATTCAGTGTGCAGAATACGTGTTTGAGCCCCGTAGCACGCAGGAGAGAATCTCAGTTCAGACTTTCCATCTAAACCTGTGAAGCCTGTGTGGAAGTGGGATTCATCATAAGAGAACCAAAAGAGAGAGAACTGGTTGAACATTTGCAGACACAGAGTAGACTCAGCCCTCGTCTGCACCGAGGTAAATGCAATGCCGCAGCCGTGGCAAGCGCAGGGTGCAGGCAGACAGCAGCCGCTGCCGCTTGCCCACCTCCGAGATGTGTTGGGCCTTCAGCCCTCCCTTCGCTAACAGCCTTCTGCCAGGCTGCAGGCGGCTGCCAGGCTTTGACCACTCTCCTGGGGAGGTAATAATAATCCTCTGACTAAACAAACAAGTTACTCAGCCTCTTTACAGGAATCAGTCATCTCTTCCGCCCAGGTGTACCAGGAGGGCTGCTCTGACTCAGGGCCAAGGGCGGCCTGCCCCTGCTCTACCCAGCCCAGTGATTTCGACCCAGGTCCCCTTCCCGGCATTTTCAGCCACTGAGAAACCGTTCTCTGCTTGTTGCAGGGTTTCAGCTCTGCCCACCCTGTCCCCGGAGGAGGTTTCCGGCTCCCCCGACACTGAGGTGTTCCCAGCCCTGCGCGGAGCAGGTCCATGAGCCGGGATGGCCACCGGCTGCCACTGTCCCTGTGAGAGGCAGGCCAGCCCCGGACTGCAGCCATCACAGGAATAAATAAAGGGAAAAGACATTACCTCTCCCCCTCCAAGGCTGCACTGAGACACGCCAGGGTGGCTCTAGCCCAGCCAGCCCCCAGCTGCGGTGCTACTACTCTCCGGCCATTTGGCAGAGGTACCACCCCTCCTCCCTGCTGGGGAAAAAACAGTGCCCTAAAACGTCTCTGTGGAGGGGACCCAGACGGGAGATACCTGTGATATATCTGTGAGGGCTATCCCCACCTCTGGGAGCCAGGCTGAAAAGCCGTGTGAAGGCTCAGCAGTGAAGCAGTGAGCACAGGTTAAAATGATAGCGCTTGTGCTGCTTTAACATAAAATACATCCTGCTCTGGGGCTGCTGCTGTTAGGAGACCTGAAAACACCCGTGCCTATACATCCAGTACTGAACAGGAAAGCATGAAGGGTAAGAGGGGATTGTCTGAGAGAAGAGACCAGAGCTGAGGAGAGGATTTTAAAGAGCACAAACTCATTTCATACGGCTGAGTGCCAGCAACACTAGGAGAAATTCAATGGATTATGTTGCACTAGAGGTCAGAATATAATTGTCCCTTCTGGCCTTTAAAACCTGTGAATGTATAGAGAAACCTTCAAATGACCAGATTCCTCAGGAATTTGATTCCTGGGGTTTATTTATTTATTTTCTTACCAGCTGCCAGACACAGCATGCTCCTAGACAAATAAGGAGGTGGTAGCTATGGTGGTGAGTATATCAGTAGTGCTAATCTCTTGAGGGGCTTCCCGGTAGAATTTCTATCTCCCTCAGAGGAGACAAGGTTAAGGGATATAAGACAGTTTCATCTTAAAAAACTAAGAAACGCAGATCTCTTTTAGAAGTGAATAGATGCTAGGAAGAGCAAGGGAGAACTAAGCAACTTAGTGCATGAGTATTCTCCTAGTAGATTTTTTTTTTAAACAGCACTTTCCCAACCCCCATATTAAATAGCTCTCCATTGTCCTTGCAAAGGGCCAAAAAGCTAAAGATAGCTCTACTAATTGCTACTTCTCTTTGTCCCTTAGCTCTGGAGATTCCCATCTTCTATATTATTACTTCATCATTTTAATTGTGCAAGAAGCTTTTATGCATCACAGTATTAATTAGAATAAAATAATAATGCAAAATATAAAACGTTATTAGTACCTAGGTAGCATCATTTTTAGAGCAGGTACTTTGCAAAAGAGTATTAGCCAACACTGCACCTGCTGATGATGGGTGGCTTCATTCTACAAACTGGAGACCGGTCCTGTGACCTGCACTCACTCCATGGGGCCGTACCCAGTAAGTGCATTGCTGTCTCCTGAGACGTGCACTAAAGAAAGTAGACAAAAGTAAGTAATAGGGGGCTGTTCCAGCCTTGAAACAGCCTAGAAAGTGAAAGCCTAGAAAGTTAAAGGTGACTTACGGCCACTGTCACCTTCTCCACGCCCCTGGAGGTACAGGACACAATCTACTCTATAACTGATACCCGCATGGGGAAGCGACTTGGAAACATCTGACCCTCAATACTAGGCACAGACATTCAAGCAGACCAAATTACCAGTGTCATTCATTTGCACCTTTCAACTTAATGATACCTTACAGGGAAGGAAAATTCAAATTAAAAATTGAAGCTATTAATATATCTTTGAAAATGGTAAGGGAACAAGATTAAGACCGATAGGAGGCCACTAATCTTGGCATACTTCTGACTTGTACCCTTTAAATCATTGTAATACCTTGTTCAAATTCAAACATAAATAGGATTTTTTATGAGGGCGTTAGTGCTCCTGCTGCATCAAAAGCCATATTACATTTTACGATTCCTAGAGCTGAGAATACTCATTCCCAAAATAGGCGGCCTCCTCACCAGATGATTGTAACGCAGATGACAAAATAATGTTACATTGAAAAATACATCTGTAGATAGTGAAACACAAAGGCAGAAGAAGAACTTTTCTCCTACACCTTTTGGGAGGGTTCAAGGGGCTCACGAGGTAAGTAGGATGCATTTTGCAACTTTCTAGCGGAGATACAGTATATTGCAAAGTAACCACATCCTCTCCCTTCAGCTACTTCTCCCTTCCTGGTGACTAGTTGCAACTCAAGTTATTTGTGACAAGTGATAGCCAAGGACAGGCCGGGGGAGGGAACTGTTCCCAATCAACTAATTGCATCTTTAAATTTCTTTTTCCCCCTCTCCATTCTGCCTGTGAATGCCTGTTTCCCTGGGAGAGGGGGACAGGACCCAAACAAACCCTGAAGCAATTCCAAATTTCCTTGGTGGGGGAAAAACCCTATTCTTCAGAGATCAAACCTTCGGTGAATCATTTCCCACTGCTCTGACATGTCAAATACTCCAGTGATTCACCAGTCATGGAGCTCTGATTCACCTGCAGTAAACAGGGCTGATTGCTTCCCAGAAGCACAGTGGTTTGCATCGCTCTTTAAAGGCTCCGCTTCCTCCACGCAGCCCTGCGCTTCTCACCTCCCCGCCACGCACCACCACCGCTGTCCCCCCGCCACAGCAGCAGCCGGGGCAGCAACAAGGAGCAAAAAGCCCAGGCTTATCAGTTTTAGGCTGAGAGGGAAGACAGTCTTGGGTAAATGAACAGCGAGAGAAGTTAGGAGGGCTCGTGAATCTTCCCTTGCTCCTGTTTAAGCATGAAAATGGGAAGGATGGAAAAGAAAGGATGGGAGGGGGTTGGTATTTATTTGTGGCTCCAATTGGGTTATCTCCCTGCCAGCACAGGACGCCGTTTCTCCAAGAGGGAGCACCAGAAATAGAACTGACATTACATCTAATGAGTTTTTTGGTGGCATATTCATTAAGCTTGTAGAAAGGGTAAAGAAACGCAGGAAGCTGAGTCTTGGAAAGCCTCCAACTGGACCCCTTTGACTCATTAAAGGAGGGAGTAAAATGAACCATGCCCAGGGCAATCGTAAAAGCATAAGCAGGAAAGCAGGAAAGGGTCAATTCATTAAGGACTGGGGGAACCCCGGCGGTCCCGGCTGGGCTGGGGCATGCTGGAGCCCAGCGGGCAGGGATGTCCGCTCGCCCTTGGCATGCTGGTGCAGCCACCGGTGCTTGGGTCCGGCCGAGTCCCAAAAGGCAGCAGGCACCTCCCCGGCTGCAGCGAGGGGACCTCAGAAAAACCTCGCTTTATCCTGGGAGGCGCTGCCTGCCCCCCGCAATTGCCGTGAGTTCCCTGTCCACCACCACCAGCGTTCCCATCTCCATCTCCGGCTCGGACCGGCCTTCCTCCCCGCCGAGGGGAGGGGGAAGGGGGGGAAAAGTCACACAGACCCTCCCGAGCCTTGCAGGGCCAGGGGGAGGGGAGGGGGAAGCAAACTCAATTGAGCAGCTTCGCGGGGGGCCCCAGATTTGCTCAAACCAGTCACGCCAGCTGCAGCCCAGCCATGATGAGAAAGGAGGGGAGACAGTGCGGCAACGGCTTCCACGACCCCGAGGNTGGGGGAAGGGCAGAGCGCAGCCCAGGAGCCTTCTGCAGCGGCAGATGGAGAGGGAAGCTACCGCTGATTCCTGCAGAGTCAGGGAAGGAGAGAGACAGCATCGAACCGAGGTGATCACATGAATAGGGAATGAAGGCGCAGAACAAAGAAGGGGTTTTGGGGAGAGGGAGCAGGAGCCCCTGCATGGGACCCCCAGAGCTGGGGGTGTCCTGGCTCTGTGCCCCGGGGAGCTGTGGCAGTGGGCAAGGCTGCACGGGGGCTCAGGCACAGCCAGCCGAGGCTGCTGGAGGACAGGGTCAGGAGGGAGGGACGGAGGAGACATTTGTGCAGTTACTAAGGGGTAAAGCTTGGTAAGACCCCACAGAAGACATAATTCCTCAGACCAGGACCTGAGCACATGGTGGGAAGGAAAATCTAAATTCCCTTGCTCTGAGCTCAAGGGCTTCCTCTAACCCGCTGCGGGATGAAGCCGCGGAGGCTGTGACTAGTGCTGCCTGCCTCTCCGCTGGTCCCGAGGTCCCCAATGTGCCGGCAATGATTGTTATGACAGTCATTCTCGCTGTGATTGGCACCTCCCGGTTAGATGAAGGTCACTGTTAGAACACATCTTTTCATTAAAATGGCCGAGAGCCTGTCAATGACCACAGGCCACGGCTAATTAAGGGAGGACCCGGGTCGGTAATCAGGGCTGATGCTGAGCCACCCACCCCAAGGGGAGCTGGCAGAGCAGTCCTGCCCCCAGCCCCCTCCCGCATGAGGAGGACATACCCACTCCCGGCATGCCAGGCCACCCACCGCCCTTGCTGCTGTCACACCAGAGCAACAGCATCACCTCCTGTCACACAGCTCGTGAGTTGCACAACAGCATCCCCGGCACCTGGGGACGGCCCTTGTGTCCAGCTAGGTCATGGGCCCTTGGAAGGGGAAGGACAGATGACAACAGGCNAACTCAATTGAGCAGCTTCGCGGGGGGCCCCAGATTTGCTCAAACCAGTCACGCCAGCTGCAGCCCAGCCATGATGAGAAAGGAGGGGAGACAGTGCGGCAACGGCTTCCACGACCCCGAGGGAGAAGGAGGAGGAGGAGGAGGAGGAGGCCCAGGCTGCTAAACTGACACCAGGCAAAAGTTGGCCACGTTTTCCCCCAGCCACGGAGGAATAGTGCAGGCAAGTCAGATGTGACCGTGCTACAGGAGCCAGGAGAAAATAAAAACAAGTGACAGCTGACTCTTGAGGACTTTTGCAGGGGGTTGGAGGGGGGGNCTGTGGCAGTGGGCAAGGCTGCACGGGGGCTCAGGCACAGCCAGCCGAGGCTGCTGGAGGACAGGGTCAGGAGGGAGGGACGGAGGAGACATTTGTGCAGTTACTAAGGGGTAAAGCTTGGTAAGACCCCACAGAAGACATAATTCCTCAGACCAGGACCTGAGCACATGGTGGGAAGGAAAATCTAAATTCCCTTGCTCTGAGCTCAAGGGCTTCCTCTAACCCGCTGCGGGATGAAGCCGCGGAGGCTGTGACTAGTGCTGCCTGCCTCTCCGCTGGTCCCGAGGTCCCCAATGTGCCGGCAATGATTGTTATGACAGTCATTCTCGCTGTGATTGGCACCTCCCGGTTAGATGAAGGTCACTGTTAGAACACATCTTTTCATTAAAATGGCCGAGAGCCTGTCAATGACCACAGGCCACGGCTAATTAAGGGAGGACCCGGGTCGGTAATCAGGGCTGATGCTGAGCCACCCACCCCAAGGGGAGCTGGCAGAGCAGTCCTGCCCCCAGCCCCCTCCCGCATGAGGAGGACATACCCACTCCCGGCATGCCAGGCCACCCACCGCCCTTGCTGCTGTCACACCAGAGCAACAGCATCACCTCCTGTCACACAGCTCGTGAGTTGCACAACAGCATCCCCGGCACCTGGGGACGGCCCTTGTGTCCAGCTAGGTCATGGGCCCTCGGAAGGGGAAGGACAGATGACAACAGGCTCCTTACAATGCAATCAGGTGCACATCTGAGGGACAATGACCCATAAGTGGGCTTTAGATTTGAAGAAAATCCTTTTACAAAAATGTCTAAATACAACCATGATGTTATAATAACTAATTCCTGGGACAGTATGAGGTTGGCATTGTGCAGGACTTAGCAAACATGCCGAGGTCTTCTCAGGAAAGGACACTGTGGGAACGGGTCCATGCTACTTGTATAAATTAGCAGCTCAAACCCCCACGCAGGTGAGATGCAATTACACTGACCAAAGAATTTTTTTGGTGTCAAACACTGAGGTGAAGCCAAATACTGCCAGAGACCCCTATGAATATTATAAATATTATTTTGGATAATACCTGCTCATGGTCTTAGTTTGGCTAAAGAGTATATCAATAAAAGTCAGTGTCTTCCTCAGATAAAACAAGAAATAATCTTTCTTGGAAATCAAGGAAAAGAGTGCTATTCCAAAGGCTACTGGTGTCTCTCAGTCCTGTGTCGCAGCACTTCTGTCCAGATCCTTTCCTCGGGCTCTCTAATTTCCCACCACTGAACGACAGAGCAAGAGTTCCTCATCACGGAAAATGGGCCTCTGGGCTGCCTCCAGACTGCCACAGATGTCATCTGTTTACTTTTGTCATCCAGCTGCTGTCTCCCAGCCACAGTACCTTGTGTTCTCATGTGGCCGAACTCTCCCCAGTTCAACACCATTTGCACCTTACTGAAGGGTTGTGCTAATCTCACGAGCGCTACGTGAGCCTCCTGCAATGCAGTTCAACGTGAGCTTGCTCGCCAATGTGCTCTCCCCCATTTTGGCAAACATTTCCACTTCATTTCAGCTCAGCATGAAAAGACATTTGGAAATCTTGACTTGTCCTGCAGCGTCCAGGCGTGCCTCCCTTGTTTTGTGTCCGTGTGGGCCCTGCCCAGCTTTCCACCTAGAGACAAGAGAGAACCAGTGATCGGCATTTGGTGACATGAATGCACGGGACACCACACGCTTCTGGCCCAGGGAATATGGGAAAGAAGTGTAGTTCCCTAAACTTCTTCTGATACACCAGACACCTTCAACAGCTTCCTGTCAGAGGAGGAGAGGGAAGCTCAGTCCTCCCACCCAATTTGTTCTCAGGCTAAACAAATGGTTTTCTGCCTTTCCATCAATTTCTCCCAGTTACCATGGTTTAGAATCATAGAATCATAGAGCCATTTATGTTAGAAAAGACCTTTAAGATCATCAAGTTCAAACATTAACCTAGCACTGCCAAGTCCACCACTAAACCATGTTCCTAAGCACCACATCTACACAGGTTTTAAATACCTTCAGGGATGGTGACTAGGCCCAACGCCTGAAAATAGTTTTGTAGAATATCCAATGCAATTGGAGCCTGGCCTTAGCAGACATTGTTTGGCACAAGGTAATTTAATAAAGACAATAATTATGTTTAATTTTGTCTATGATTGTGGGCAAGTAACAAAAGACATAGCTGGGACTTACCGCCTCGCACACAAGATGTGCTTTCCATTGCAACTTTTTTAAAGCATACTTTAAAGAAATTTTTTTTTTTCAAAATTGCTGTGAAAAGAAGGTAAGCTGTGTGTAATGTAGTCAGCATTTCAGTCTGATCTGTAACTGCCTAATCCAGGCCAGGACTTCGAGAAACCCATTACAGTGACACCAGGCACCCACTGTGAGAGTCAGTCTGGGAGCTAGACAGCTAGGAAAAACCACAGCTTTGGTCTGTGTCCAGCAGCCTAAATAAAAAGTTTCCTTTGCATGCTTTGCATTCATCACAAAAGAGGCTAGCTATCTCTTTTATATAGTGAATATGCACCGTCACAGAAACGTATTGCATTAAAGTCACACTGGTAAAAGCTCGAGCACAGGACCTTAAAAATGAGGTATTGTAATTATGTTATCTCAGATGAATTCCTCCTTTTTATGACTCATGGTGTTCATGCAGAAATGTCAATCTCAAGCATACAAAGAGCATGTGGTGCTTTCTCCCCACCCCAGTAAAATATCATACAATTGGCTTTAAAAATAATGATTTAGGTATAAACATATACATTTATGTATATAGATGTCTATATGGAATTGTGATTGTTTCTTTATTTTACATTTTCCTTTTGCACTTTGATGATGCCAAATATGCTTTTCACAAACATGAGGGTGCTAAAACTGAGATTTTTCTGTCATTCACAGGACTCCAGAGGCTTGGGCTTAAGTAAAGTATCAAATGTTATGAGTTCATGATGACCTGCAAGAACTGCCAACACTATTAACATCTTACAGGATAAATGGTACATACTAAGCCAGAAACAAAATACAACTTGAAAACACAACTCACCTGACATACCTCTGAGCTTATATCGCTAGGCATTTAACAGTTATATCTCCTGACTTCAGTATTAACAGTGCTTTCAAATAGCTTCCTATGCACTCAACATTCGCCGTGCTGTTTAAAAAAGAAAGAGAAAGAGAGAAAATTGAGCGCTGAAGTTCGGCACTCTCAGAGGGGAATACGGTGGGGAGTAGCGAATTTCGAGCAGTGCTAATTCCCATGCTGCTAATTGGACAGAGGCCATTTCCTGCATGCTAAAGTCAAACAGGACAGGAGCATATGGGCTTTCAGAGAGTGAGCTGGGCCTTTGCAATGGAAAAGAAAACACACATTGAAAAAAAAGCACCCTAGAATCCCTGCAGAATATTGGTGATTGCAGAGAAATTACATACAAATTACAAACTTAAAAGCTATATGCACAGATGCTGTTCCTATCGCTTCTGGGAGAACCGCACCTTTGAAAAGATGGTGCTTGTTCCTAGGGGAGATGCCATTTTCTCCCTTGGCCCTACTGTTAAAATAGGATAGGATTTTATTTGGGTTTTTTATTAATTTTTAATTATTTTTCACTTGATCTGCGATTCATTTAGTTTTCAACGGCAGGGTGAGATCCTCCTTTGGTAAGCTTTTCTGAGAGCAGCCATGTAGCTCTCAGGCTTGAAGGAGGGTTACACGCTCCCTAATGTCAAAGACGGGACGGACCTGCCCTACAAGGCTGAAAGTCTTAGCAGGCCACATCAGCCAGCCACAGAGTCTTTTTTCTTCAGCTGCTTCATATTCAACTGAGCAAAACATCTACCATCAATGGGAACCATATCAGGACAAGTTTCAAACATCAGCTGCTCTTCTTTAAAAATGTTAAGTTCAAGGAAAAAAGACTCACATGCCTTGCAAAATCAGTTTGGGACAGGCATAAGGAGATCATGCTTCAGGTATGTGGCAAAGTGAAGATCCTAGAGGTGAGAAGGATGCTCTTGGAGGAGACGCTGATTAGCCCACTTCCCTGTATCTTCCTGTGAAGACACCGGTGTAGGGCAGGGTCAAAACAAGGGCACTGACAGAGCATCATTCTGATCCAATGTGGCAAGGACAATGATGGTCCAAAAGAGTCAATTTTCTTCTATTAGCTGCTAATCAAAGGTGTCTCTTTTACTTTGTTTGCCAGTTTATTCTCCCTACAGCAATTCCTCCTATACAACGCCCTGCCAAAAACAGATACGCAGAAGGTGCCGCGCAGGGACCGAGCATGGAAAAATTCCGCTGCCAGAGCGAGTGGTTTATAAAGCCAACAGCCAGGTAAAGCCAGAGGGACACAATAGCTCTTGTGACAGAGCCGGTCGTGATGGGCAGCGCAAGCAGAAGCATCCTCCTTGGAGGAGCGGACCTGCTGCATCCAGCTTCTGCCTGCAGCCCCCAGCTGCCGACTGACCGCCTGGTTTTGCTGCTGCTGCTCGGGCTCCCTCGGTGGCTGTCACACCTGCTCTGCCCACCCCTCGGAAAGCTGCCAGAGGAGAGAGCAGACAAAGGAAGAGCAGCACAGCTGGAGCCGCTCGAAGCTGCACGCTACCCGGGATTGTTTTTCCGCTCACCGAATGCTCCTCTTCCGTAGGAAACGCCTTTACTGCCGCCCTGTGAGTTCGGCTCTTCAAGCTCCCTTGTGTTTATCACTTGCCATCGTTTTTCAGGCATTACTGCAGAATTTCTTTGGGGTTTTAGTATTTTTAGCACTGTTTCTGACTGGTTTAGCTACCGCAGACCGTACATCTTCATTGCTGCCTATGCCCACAAAACACGAACACTTACCTGGCCTGTCTTGATGCCCGCACTTGTTTGAGTGTCCCAGGACAGAAGAGCTTTCCCGGAGCACATGGACACCAGAGCAGCAGAGAAAGGGTTAATAAAGGGTTTAATACCCAGAGGCCACACAGCAAAGCCCCAGTTAGGGCCAGCTGATCCCCTCCCCCATGGCCTCCATCCTGCTGTAGGAGCCCTGGCAGAACTGCATCACTCAAGTGCTTCTTTCCCCACTGAGCTCCTGCCCCACTTGTGTGATGTAAAGCAATCCCTTTGTTTCCTCTTTAAGACATTAGCCTCAGGGGCCATTAGAGGGAAGAAAGGTAGCTGGGGCTCTTTTATCTGAAGGAATCCATTAGGAGCAGGGGGTCCTTTCCTTCCTCCATGACTAGGGAGCAGCTCCTGCCTTTCCACTGCTCCAGGGACATCTGGCTGCTCCATGGCTACCTCCTCCCTGCTCCAGGGACATCTCCTCACTGCTCCAAGGGCATCTCACTGCACCATGGCCACCTCCTCCCTGCTCCAGGGCCACCACCTCCCTGCTCCATGGCCACCTCCTTGCTGCTCATGGCCATTTCCTCATCCCACTCCAAAAATGGGGCAAATGCAGCATCACCATGAAGAACCCGTGAGTCCTCAGCCCCCCCAAGTGAAGCAAAAAGGAGGCGATGAATTTTTAAATCCATCTCAGTGTAATGGACTAGCTTTCCCTTTGCCGACATTTTGGGTGACTGCAGGGTGTTTAATGCTCTGGCATGTCTTTGTGGCTATGGAAAGCAGAAACTCATTCTTGCTTTGTTTATTCTTGCACTGAAAGCAGCAGTTCCTGTGCATTCGTAAGACTTCAGGACCTGAAGCTTTAAATAATAACTCTTAATAAACTTGAAACCACTGAAATAATAATAAAGAAATGAAAAAAATATGACAGGGAAGCTAATTGGGTAGTGAGGAGGACGGCTCTTTTTGAGCATACCCTTTGCACTTTCCCAAATCAGGAATCACAGAACAAAGATTTGCTCTGTACAGTGCATGCCACCGAGACCAACAAGGACCTATCTTAGGCTAATATAAATTGCCTGAGTTCCAGTAAGATATTAACAGCAGATACGAGCCTGCCCTGCTTATGCTCCAACCTCACCAAGCAGCCATGGTCAGCCCAGAGCCAAACCAAGCAAGCCAGCCCAACTCAAGAGCTGGGTGTATTTACCCAGGCTTGGTGTTAACTGCTAACACCATTGTGTGGCTTTACCACAGATAGGAGCTGGCTTGCACATCAGTGATTCAGAAGACAAGCAGGGTGAGGACACCAAAATAATCCTGGCTAAATACAGTGTTCAGCACAAAAGATGCAGATCAGGGGAGAAAAGGTGCCAGCGTGCCTCACTCCTGTTTAAGTCATGAGGGATAGGATGCTTTTGAAAGCCCTACTTGGCACCCGCAGGCATTTGTGCACAGGGAGGTACCTCTGAAAGCCTCCCCCACAGACAGTCATGGTGGGCACCACCAAGTAGCTGAAAATAGAGGGAATAAATGAGAATAGCTGCCGGGGCCATGGTGGGAGCGTGCGTGTGAGAGAAAATACATGTGTGCACACAGGCAGGTCTGGTGTGAGCGGGAGCACTACCATGTCTCCTTGTCAAAACCATCAGGGAGAGAGAGTGGGGATGATTGCCTCCCTCAGCCTTGCCCTGCCCTTCCTTGCCTTGCCCTGCCCTTCCTTGCCTTGCCTTGCCTTGCCTTGCCTTGCCTTGCCTTGCCTTGCCTTGCCTTGCCCTGCCCTGCCTTGCCTTGCCTTGCCTTGCCTTGCCTCGTGTGGTGACTTGGGTCATGGGGTGAGGTGGATGGGGAGGGAAGGGAGAAGATGTGGGTTCCCCTCTCTGATGCAATTACTTTATGATATGTGGGATGTCATGGAAAGGTGCCGGGGGGGACACACACTCCTCTCTTCAAAACGTGCTGGTCATGCGCATCTTGAAACCACATGCTCAAATGCCAAAATATTTCAAGTTCACACGATCTGGCAAGAGGAGGAAAAAAATAAATGGCGGAGAATTGGTGCTGGGGAGCAGGCATGGGAAGGCCAGCAACCCCCTGCCTGCTCTGCCGGGTCACCCTCTGCTCTCTCATAAATGTCGTTCCTACTCGCCATATGTCATGCACACCCTCCCAGGACCCAGAGACACAATTGCGCTGGGCCTCGGCACGGCCAGGGGACAGCATCATTTCCTGGCAGTCCTGCGCCGTTGTCGGTGCCTGGGGAGGTAACTGACCCCCAGCTACTTCAGTCGCAGAAAAGAGAGACAGGAGTGGGGACGAGTCTGCTTGCTTGAGGCAGGGATGGACAGACAGACAAACACACAAAGGTAGCAGGAACGGTGCTAGCGTGAAAAATATTTAAACATGTATGATGCTGCGGGCCAGAAGCTACCTCTTTTGCTGTGATGATCCTACTTCAGCATAGACTAGCGCCATAAAAATGGGTGAAGACGTTTGGTGCTGCTGGTAGGGTAGCACACAAGCACTAACCTAAGCGGTCCCTCAGAGAGGGCTCAGGCACCAAGGCCGCAGAATCAGAGAATCACAGAACGTTAGGGTTTGGAAGGGACCTCTGGAGATCATCTAGTCCAACCTCCTTGATAGAGCAGGATGAGTAGGTTGCACAGGATGGCGTCCAGGCAGGTTCTGAACATCTCTGGAGAAGGAGACTCCACAACCTATCCGGGCAGCCTGTGCCAGTGCTCGGTCACCCTCAAAGTGAAGAATTTTTTCCTCATGCTCAGACAGAACTTCCTGTGTTCCAGTTTGTGCCTGTTATCCCTTGTCCTGTCACTGGGCACCATAGAGAAGAGTCTGGCCCCATCCACAGCTGTGTCTGGTGTCCTGCAGTATAAACTCATCAGCCAAGTGTCTGCCAATCTTGGCAAATTTACACCAGGAGAGGATCCTACAGCCAGCATACGCTTTGTATTTGGGTCTTGCGACGAGGCCGGAGGTGCAGGAAGGGGGCGATGGGCTGCTGGCACACACCCTACCTGCAGCAACAGCCTCACGGGAAGGGGGTGGGGGTGGCAAGTGTGTGCGCAAACCGCGGGGCAGACCCTGAGCACATCTGGTGATGCCTGCAAAGATGAATTAAAAGCAGATTTGTTTCCAAGCCCGGGCATACCCCTGCGGATTTCCTGCAAAGAAGGAAAGCAGCTAGCGAGCCTGTAGCTGCCCATTAGCGAGACCTCGGGGCTACACCCTTCTCACAGCTGTGCTGCCTGCCCCTCAGCATTTCGGGAGCTGAGCTTGACACCGCCTTCGCAGAGCCCTTAAGTGGGTGTCTGCTGGCATGGCACACTGGGCACCACCAGCTCTCAGGGAGCTACATCTGGTGCTGAGTGTAGCACAGGTGTCTTGCTTGTCCCAGGCTGATGTTCCCAGCAGGGCTGGTGAGCAAGTAGAGGTTTATTGCCTCCAGTCAGCGAGGACAACTGATCAGGCCTGCCTGGGGCAGCTCTGCGCAACGTCGTGCTTGGCCACGTAGGTATGTGCTCCTTGATCTGTGCAAAAACTGCAAGGGATTACATTTTGCATCCAGTTAGTACAAATAAACCAGGTCACCTTTAGCTGAATTGCAAACAAGGCTCATCTTTCTCTACCCGGAGAGTTACTGCCAACACTGAGAAACTATCCTAACAAAGAGCTCCTACGAGACGGTGGAGTGATGTGATGGAAACCCCACCATTTGAGATGTGATTGACTGGACAAAACATTGAAAATATGATGGCTCTGAAGCTGCCAGAAAAATACATCAGAGCTGATCTCATCTATGACAAGTGTATTATGTACTTACGGATGGATCTATACAAAACCCCACATCTGACCCAGGGTCACAGGCGTAAAACAGTGGGAGTCACTGTAAACACACTTATAATTATTTGGGAATTTCTTTCCCCCTCTTCCATTCATTAAAGAAAATTATTTTGTTTCTCTTTCCACTTCTTTACTCACAAAGAACTTGAACCGCAGCCCATCAAGATTTGCAGGACTTTGTGGGGTTTGGATCAGACTTTAAAATTCCAACCACTTGCTGGCAGGAACCAGCTCTGCCAAAATGTGGAGAAAAATTAATCTTTATCCTTGGTAGGTGCTTCTATATCTCACTAGTGTGCAAACAATAAACAACACGAATGGTGATGTTTCTGACAGTCCTCATAGCTTCACAGGCAGGACTTATGCCAGGTGCCTGATGCAGGTTGCTATCCCAGTCCTTGTTGTTCATGTGCAATTATACTCGGTCTTGGGAAGATGCACCAGGCATTTTTGCTGAGCACTGCTCAGGGCAGAGGAGGTACAACTTGAAGAGGCCGCCGTGCAGAGGGCCAGAGGAGTTTTTCAACTGCTCCCTGTCCCAGTTACAAGCAGGTCCTGGGGCAGGAACCAGCCACGCTATGAAAAAGGGCTCACACAGCCCGGTTAGCCTTGCTGGTGGACTGGCGCACGTTGGCAACTAATGGTCAGAATATGTTTAACCCAGCGTGTTTTCACCTGCTTGGGTGTCAGTTCTGGGGTCTTGCCATGGGTGCTCCCAACCCTCCTGAAAACATCACTCTCTGCAGGAAACGTGGTGCCCTTGGGAGCAAGTGCCCTGGGCTGAGGGGATCTGCGAGAGGCAGGTGGGCTCCCCCAGCCCTCCCTTAGCCCCTTCATCCTTGCTCTCGCAGCAGCAGGAAGGTTGTTGCTCAGCCCAGTCTCTGGGCACCACGGCGGATGGGGCTGGACCGCCTTGATCTAGACTTCATGTCATTCATTTCTCCTCTCCTGGGAAATGGCTCTCTGAGGCCTCAGACATCTGCTGCTACTTACCCAGGCTGTGATGCTGGTATCGGAGCTGGCACCTGTTCAAGAAGGGACTACAATATTTTATTACGCCGGTGCTGTTTTGCTGAACCCTGCCCCAGAGGCCAGAAGGATGGGTGGACAGGGAAGAGGTAGGTGGACCTGATCCTCCACATCTCTGTGGCCCATGGGGGGCTCCCACCCCAGCAGGTGTTGCAGCCAAAGAACCAGTCTCCAGCGAGAAGGGCACTTGGCTTGCACTTGACAAGCGGCTGCATGAGAGCAACACATTGCTATGTGTGCAGGGGGAGGACATTTTCCTTGGCTTGGCTGGGGAGGGTTGGAGGCAGGAGTGGGAAGAAACCCTCCCGACAGGCAGGAAGGTAGGTAAGGGAGGGAGAAGAGGGGAAAAGCAGGAAAGTTCAAGCAGGAAAGCAACATCAGCAGGCAAGCAACATAACGGTGGGTACCTATTGGAAGAGCTCCAGGAAAGTTCTCAGTTATTTAGGGAGTCAAGTGTGTGTTGAGTCAAAGTGTATTAGGAAACAAATCTGGTGGGCAGAGAGGGAGGTGCCTGCATCTATCTTGCTCTCAGAAATACTCTGGATATTGTCTCACAGCGGTTGCCCTGAAAGGCCAAGAAACACACTGCAAATTGCTGCATGATCCTCAGGACAGCAGTGCCCTCAGGAGTGATTTGTCAGCTTGCGGACAGTGAATGGCTGTAACAGGAGCCATGGACTCCCCCCTAATTCAAGAGGGGATATTTTTCCCAGCAGGATCTTGACAAGCGTCCCAAGCCACCCCACAGTGCACCACTGAGGTGGGGTCAGTCCACAACCTCACATCCCTCACTCGCCCTTCTTCAGGACACCGTACTCAGCTTTTGTGGGTGTTTCTTCAGCCCCGACCAGATAAAAGTTTAGGTGCACATGAGATGGAGCTGTGAAGCCCATTGCAGGGAGCAAAGCAGCTGCAACCACAAGGAGAAGGAGGGCTGGGGCTCTAACAGCTTACCCCATGAATGCCACAGCAAACACCACAACAAAGAATCAGGGTCTCCATTAGATGGTTTCCCAAGGATTTACAGCTCAGCTGTAAAACTGTATGCTGAGGTGAAAGTTGGCAGCGTGGGAACAAAGTTGTGGTATTACTGGTCATCTTCAGACTCACCTTAGCTGTTTCTCAACCCTCACCCTGCTAAAGAAGAGTACATGTGCTCTCAGCTGGGGTCATTATGTTTGGGCACTGCATGGCCCAAAAACCCACGCATGCAAAGAGAAGTGGAGAAGGATCTGGTACAGGATCAGCGTTACCGAGCCTTCGTGTGTCCTGGGGATTGCTCCGCACTGAAAGAAGACAATAAATAACAGTGACCGATGGCGGTAGCAACGTGCCCTGCCACAGAGGGCTCTGCTGGAGAATGCCAGCGGGACTCACAGGGTGCAGGGTCCTGCAGGCAGGACGGTGGTTTAGGGTCCCCAGGTGGTGCCCAGCTCCACACTCTGCAGACAGGCCCTACCGCCTGCCACGGCAGCAAATTAATGCCTGCCTTACCGCCCCCCTCCCCGCTTCCCACCCGCCCCTCGCACCACCTCGGAGGCCGCCATGGAGGGGGCCCGGGGGACGCACCCGGTGGTGCGGGGACACAGGTGCCCGTCACCTGCTCCCAGCGCCAGCTGGGGGAGAGGAGGATGGGGAGAGCGGCCTCATCCCCCTCATCTCTTTCCCCTGCCTGCCTGCCCGTGGGAGGGACTGGGACCAGCAAAGGGGAAACGCGTTTCTAAAAACCACAGCCATTTGCCAAGCAAATCAGGTGGAGTCCCTGAAATTGCTTTTTTCCTTANCCAGGCTCCTTTTTCTTTCTGATATAAACCGGTGTTGAAATCGAGTTAAGGGAGGCCTGGGCTTTTCCTTTTAAACAGATGAAGTGGGGGTTGTTGCAGGGGGGATTTGCTATAATTGGATCACTTACTGTGTGACTAATCACAGCCGCTGGTAACCACAGTGACTGTGGTTTTAACCTTACTTGGTCATCTGCAAACCACCCGGATGACCCAGCCATATGCAGCAGGGCGGGCGGGCGGCCGCGGCGTGGGGCCGGGTGCGTGCAGCTCCGCACCCCTCACTGACCAGCCTGCGGATGGGACCTCGGAGAGGGTCCTTTCCGCGTCTCTGTGCGGGTGGCCTCCCAGAGGGGTGCGGGGAGGTTGGGAGCACGGCCACAGAGCAGGCAGGACCAGTGGCTTGGGGTGGGGATGGGCTTCAGCCAAAAATCCGGCTCGAGATACAAAATTGGGGAGTTCCCCAGATGCATGATTTGGGCTTGGCCCATTGGACAAACCCACGTAGCTCGGCATGTCCGTGTCTGGGTGTGACTGATGGCACC
>VXBL01005447.1:79472-133264 GCA_013400195.1 Aramus guarauna | reverse complement strand
GTGGGGGGGGAAAAAAAAAAAAAAAGCGAAGCAGCTTCTCAGAGACAGACAAAAAAGGTGCTCCAGATGTGAACCAAGTGCAGAATAGTATCTGATCTAAGCATCTTACTCACATAAGCTTTTATTCAGACACACTTAAAACTCCCTAAGAATCTTTGCAATAATTAACATGTAAAAACTCTGTGTCAAATCAAAGAAAAACCTTCATATTTTCATGTAATACATTTCTTGGACATTAGATGGCAATCCCCCCACTTCATTTTTCATAACCGGGGCCCATATCCCTTCAAAAAAAAAAATAAAAAAAAAATCAAATGTCACCTTTTCAATACATGAGCAGTCTGTTTGGCTTGTAGGAAGCCAAGCTGTTCGGAAAGCAGTGTCCAAGTATGGAGGATCCCCTATTACCACTGCATTCATTCCACTGCAACAGTTCTCCAGTTTTGTTTTTTCTTTGATTAGGAAAGGCAGATGAGTAATGCCATTACAGAGGAATGTTTGTAATAGGGTGAAGATTCACTTAGTTGTTGCTTGGACACCTTATGCCATGACTTGGATGTTTCTGTGCCAAAAACCTATAGGCAGAAATAGGCAGTTAAGAGAATTTCCCCATCATTTCAACAGAGGAAGGGAGTTAGGAGAAGAAAGGGGGTTAGTGTGGCATTTAACAATATAATTTCTAGTCTTGCCAATTAAAAAGGGCCCTCCCAAGGGATATCATTAGTCTGTGCAAATCTTTGCTGGGAATTATAAAACTGAATTTAAAAAAAAAAAAAAAAAAAAAAAGGCTATTTGGTACCCGTACGTGGAATACACACAACAGGAAGCACCTACCAACTTTTACAGTGAGAATTCTAAACGTAGAAGAAAAAATAAGACACGAGACATTTAAAAAACTTAAATAACAGCTCAAACGAATTCAAGAGTATGTAACACACCTGATCAAGTTAATGCACCTTGGCTTTCAGCTTCTCACTTTTTGTCACGGTCTACGTGTGATGTTTTAGAAAGAGGCAGGAATAACACACCTCGTCAACCCTTCAGGGAGGTACATGGTGGGCGGAATCCTTCCTGACCTTCATTAACTCCATATGATCTAGTTAAGTGGCACTACAAGACATCCTGACATCTATTCATTTCCACAGTGCGTGCCTGTGATTCATTCACACAAAATTCACTTCCCAAGCCTTCATTTCTCATCTACTTTCATCGTTCACGAAATGTTCTTTTCGGGCCAAGCTCACCCCTTTTCACACGTCCCCCTCAGGACCGAATTTTGGCCTTGTAATACTCATCCATTTGAGCTCTTGTGCAAATTCACAGTGGACGCAAGAGCGAGGTTTGCAGCCCTCCAGTGTTCCAAAAGCACAGATAACATTAGTCCTAAGATGGGGGTCCACCCACAGCTGGCTACTCAAATAGCTAATTTTTCATGTACTCCACTGAGAACCTAACCTTTCATCCTCACTCTCAAGATGGTTGTGTATGTGCGTGTCAAGGTGACAACACTGTGAAAACAGAAGTTCTCAAATGGTACATTATCTCGAATATCAAAAGGTCACAAAAGGGTACAAATCGGTAGCTCTCCAGAAGAGACACTGGTTTTTATGAAAAGTGGGTCAGTTTTAGTTTCATGTAGGTTGTTTGACACAGTGGTTTCTGGCATCACAAGCTCTGGTCTACAGGACACCACAGAGCCTTTGTATCCCTTGCTGTCACTACAGCATTGTGTTTTTCTACCCATTAACCAAGGATAAATGACCTAGATATTGTGCCTATTAAAGCCTCATTTTTCTTTTGCCCTTTTGTTCTTTAGTGTACCACATTATCACATGCTGAACACATTTTAAAGTATTCGCAGCCTCTCATGCCCCTTTGAAGGAGTAAAGTAGGGTTTTTAGTGTGCATTTCTGTAGAGTTACTTAGAGTGGAAAATATGAAGGTAATTCAAGGTTTCTCTTCCTGTCTAGTCCCTTGAAGACAAATCAGTTCAGCATTTACAGCCACTAATCTATGAAGAATACAGCAGAGAAATATTATAAAAAAGCCACAACGCAAATACAGAAAGCGAACACCAGTTGTGATGTCCCTAAACACTACATTCTATAATTACATCTCTGCATATCATGGGTCACTTTTATTAAAAGCATCATTACTACAGTTGGCAGCAATTTACATCTTATCTTACATGATAGCAGTTTCCAAAGAAAAAAAATAAAAAGACATCACAACAAAGAAAAACAATACATTTACAAAGTCATGTCTGTAAACTTCAAGGCTAGTTTAGAGTTGAGGTAATGCTGTTTAGCTTTGTGGCTAAAGTAACAAAGTCCTTTAATTTAAAAAAGGTACCTGATTTTTTTCTTTTTGTTTATACCAGTGCATTACAAGATCACGAGACGATTAAACTGTAGCTTTATCCTGTAAGAACCTTCTCCGTGGGTTAATTTCCAAAAGGTACTCTTCACATTCAACAGCTGCCTTATTATTGCTGCGTCTCAAGACAGAGACATTCACACTATCATGAAGATTGTCAGAGAGAGAGTGTGTGTGTGGGTGTGTGCGCGCACGTGAGCGAGTGAACTCCCATACAGTCAAAATGAAGCGCGAGTACGATATGTATGGTAAATTTCATCTTGACCTTCACAGCAAAAAAAAAATAAAAATAAAAAAATTAAATATATAACTTCATCCTTCCTTTAAGCAGCACTTCCTTCTATTAGTGCCACTTGATTACAAATTGCTGCTTAATTCATAATACCAATGGTACCAAAAGAAAAAAAAAGCAGAGCATTATGTCAATTTCCTTAAAAAGACATGATCACCTCTCAAATTTCATCTCTCCTAGGGATAATAAATAATGCACTGCACAATACTTAATGACCAAGATACCTTTTGACACATCTGTATAACATGACTTGAACTTTTTTTTTTTTTTGCTACACTATGTTACAGAACAGCTTATAAAAACTAAGTATGGACATTAACTGTGAGTGTAAACAGTAGGACTACCACTTGTCAAAAGTTTAAAACACTTTAACTGTAACTGGTACTGGTTATTCATCATTTTCATTGTTTTCTATTTCTTCCCCCCCATCAAGTGAGTCTAATTCTTCACCCTGTGCTATATCATCTTCTAAAATGGAGGAATCTGCAGTTTTATCAAGGCTCTCCTCTGCATCACTGCCTTCGAGATTTTCTTCATCTTTAAAGGCAGTTCCTTCAGTTTTGTCAGTAGCCTTCTCTTCATTGGAGCCCACTGCGTTCTGAAGTCCTGCTAGTGCTGGGAAACCGGGCAGAGTCAATCCTCCCAGTCCTGGAGGTAGAAACATAGATGGATAGAAGAGGCCAGGAGCCATGGTAGACAGCAGGAAAGGATTGAAGGCCAGAGGGTTTGTGGGCAATCCAGTGTTGGTGGTGGTGGTAGTGGTGGCGGTGGCGGTAGTCGCCGCAGTAGCAGCACTGACAGATCCATTCGCAGAGTCAGTAGCAGAAACAGTGTCTGTGCTTTTCTCAGAGTCTTTGTTCTCCTCTTCATTCTCATTTTTCTTCTCTTCAGCTTTTGAAGCGCCATCCTCAGTCTCTCCTTGACCGGAAGCAGTAGTGGCATTTCCAGTAGTAGCCGTTATCGGGTTATTCAACAATCCGCTTAGTCCAAACATATTGGGCAATCCTGCCATCCCTGGCAACATCAGAGGCAACATGGCAGCCGGATTTTTAGCATCCCCCCCAGCAGCAGCAGCTGTTGCTAGCCCTGGCGGGAAGCCCATGAGGCCTGCGAGCTGGAGGGACTGCAGGTTCTGTAGGTTCTGGAGGCTTGTGAGGTCCATTCCAGCAAACAGACTGTTCATTAGTAGTGGGTTGATTCCCGACGTTGATGCTACAGCAGCAGCTGCTGCAGCTGCTTTGGCAATTTCACTTTTTGGCCTTCTTCCTCTTCTGCTTGCTCCTTCCTCCCTCACAACAGGTCCAGTGAGAAGACGGTCAAACATAGACTCTGGAACAAAACCCTGAAAAGGGGATGTGAAAAAAAAACAAACCCAAACTTTAGTCTCGATTAGCTTTTATAGCTTTCAGCAGTTAACTGATGATGATGGAAGAAACAGAAGGGATTTCAGCATACTCCAAAAGTGGTTTGTTTTTCAACCCTGGCAAATCCTGACTAGCTAGCTGCTAGAGTGAATGGCAGTAGAACACGGAAGAAACACTGAAGAAAGCGAAGTCACAGATTTATTTTTTTTTTACATTTAAACACAACAGGAAAACGGCACATGCCAAAACTCTGTAGCTTCCTTAAGAAAACCTGGACTGATATACTGCAGTTATGAGTTTATACCATTGTACTTCATACTGAACAGTATAGCGATATTTTACTGAAAATGGTATTTGCAGAACTGTACTCTTTATTGTCAAGCAACTGTTGTAAATCAAAAAGCAGAAAACCTAATCCTTTGATCCTGTCTGTTACCAAGATGATGAATTCTATTTCTGTTATGATTACAACAAATATTTTCTTAATAGTTCCTAATGTATGAATACCTGTATTTATTAAGGATTGTTGCTTATAAGAAAAAAACAACGCAAAGCAAATGCTGAAGGTTGTCTTACTGTGGCTGATTTTTCAAGTGTACTTCAATCCCCTTCTGCAGCAGCCTCCTATCACCACCCTCCCCCAGGCTGGGTAACTCCTATCCAGACACTACAATTTCCTCAGCTCAAAACCAGCTATGAGATAAAGACTTAATAATCAATTTACACAGCCTTCAACTTTTCCGTGCTATAATCTACAGTGAAGCATGGAATGAGAGGTTCACTTACAGACTGCTTAACAATGTCAGTCCAATCTGGAGCAACAGCAAATTCAGGATTTTCTTCCAGCCATCTTGGCAAGTCCTTCATTGGAGGGGCCATAGCTCCACCCATCTAATGCAAAAAAAAGTTTAATACTTTAAAATAAAACCAAAGACAAACATCTATTTCTATGGACATTTTATTTTCTATCTGTGCACTTTCATCTCTGAAGGATGGCAGTAAAGACTTTCAGTTCAGACTGTGGAAAACTACATGGAAACCAGCTGATGATACTAGCATTGAGAAGATCATGTTTGTAAAAAATATTGTAAAATGCTGCAGCTTAGGCAGGGCTAGTAATGAAATTTGTGCCTGATGTAAGGAAAAAATATGCTATCTAGTTTCAAAAAGTAACAGTTATTTACTCAAGTCATTAATATGAACATATCAGAAGAGCAAAGAAGGAATTAAAGGAACTGGGTGATACGTTCCAGTAAGAGCAACTGGCAGTGCCAAATTATTAAACTTTCAGAAAGAAAGCTTGGAATAGAAAACCTGCTTTCCACATGCAAAGACATTATTAAAGACCTCCACTGAACTAACTTAATTTTTACCTTCTTTCCATTTCGCTTATTTACAACAGGTACCCTTTCTTCTCCTGTCAAGGTGTTTATATCCAGTTTATTAGGGTTTCGACATCTGTGTCGTTTTTGTTTCGGCTTCTGAAATGGGGAAAACAGCACATCTGCACTCTTCTGGAAATAAGAGAAATGTATTACCTTTTAGTTTTTCATTTTCTTGACAAAAAACACCAATAATGGAATCCCTTCTCACAAGAATTTTAAGAAGGGGCAATTACTTTACCCTCAGATTATCTCAGAAAAATCTTTTTTCTTATGAGATGAAGAAATTCTGCAGAACATGACACCAACACTGTTTTAACACATTGTTATATACAAATATTAAGAAAGCAAAAGCAACCCATACACCCTGGTGCCACCTGAGCGTTTAGATACTATAGGAAGTGTGGCTAAAGAGAAAACCTCTATTGAAAACCAACAGTAACAAAATCCAAATGATTATGTCTAATGTAAGAAAATTCATTTTGATATCTGTAGAACTGACTTCTGTATTAATGCAATACAACACCACTTTCAGATTGTTGCTTATAAGAGTACATCACATACTTACTGGTACATAACTTGGCATATCTACAGTGTAAGTTGGATGCAATTTAAGCCATTCAACTAAATCCTTGTTTTTAGGAGCATCCTCTCCCACCAGCCTGGTCCCATCCTCTAGATTGATTACAGGGATGCGAGTATCTGGGTCCAGTTGACCAGGAGATGGAATGTTCCTTGCTGGTAGGGCTTCCATATCTTCTTCAAAAGCTTTGGTCACTTCTGCATCCTCCTGAAAACATTAACATCTCTATTAATTCTCACTTCAAGGGAACCGTTACATGGGAGAAACAATTTGAGGGACTGAAGCTAAACGCTCAAGGAGATTTTGCATAGGCAAGAGTTAATGGAGTTTAAACAGTCATACTATGTAAAGCAATACTGTCACATTAGGGAATTTTGTAAATTTAGCATTCTTGAACATTAAAGAACACACAGCTAAAGACAGAGCAGTTTTCAGGTGTTTCCAGTTAATGGCCTCCAAGACCTTCCTTTTTCTATACCATAAGACAGACATAAGCCTTAAAATGTACGTTGTTATAAATATACTATGTTTTGTGGAAAAAGAAGTGTCTTTGTATTTTTGAAAGTACAAGCTACTTAAAACTCAGCTACAATTTGCTAGAGTAAAAACTTGATATGAACGACATGAACACCATTTTGTTTGGTTCAAAAAGAAATAAAAGCTCTGAACACAAAAGAAAGAGCTGGTTGGGTAAGAATTGTACATTACTATTAGGGAGAGTATAACAACACTTTAAACTCACATTCAGAAAGTACTAGACACAGAAGAACAAATATGAGACAAAAAGGTTGCTGTCTTACTACAGTCAATGATGTCCGTTTGTTGCTCATAAATAACAGATCAAGCCCTTCTACATTTTTCCTCCTTCCTCTCCTCCTCTTCATGGGCGGTTCTCCATCTATTAAAGAGCCATTTAGTAGATGCCTTGTGGGTGTGCGCGAAAGACCTGCTTGCAGCAGCTCCATTTGAGTTTTAAAGGCATCAGACACGGGTGTGGAGACATTAGGCAAGATAAACTTTGAAGTAACAGATGAAAAATTTGAGGTAGAACTTGTTGCCTCTCGTGAGGCCTTTGATAAATCTACAACCTTTTCTTGTCCATTTTCTGAGACCACCTGAGACTCACGTAACTGGGCAACCATTTCCATAAGATTTCTCCTCTTGGCAGCTCTCTCGGCCTCAATTTCAATCTTTCTTCGTCTCCTCCTCCTCTGACGTGGAACCGATAAATTGAGTGCATCTTCCTAATGAAAAAATGAGCGTTTCCAAACATTAGCAAAGCTCTGTTTGCTATGCTGAATTTAAAATAAAAGTTCAAACATATAACTGCATAAAATTAAGGCTTTGTTTTCAAAGAAACACTTTATTTTTCCTTTTTTATTTAAAGAAATGCTATCTGTTGGTTTGTTGGGGTTTTTTTTCCTATTATGAAAGGTAAAATGTTTTACGAAAGAAAGAGAAAGATGCAGCCTTGCCTTTGATAACTGAGGAGAAGCAGTGATATCTTCACTGCCACTGACGCTGGCTTGACCAACCATGGAGAGCTCTGCAAAGCTCCTTTTTTGTAGAGGGCTGTCCACAGCTGCTGGAGTATACCCAGGTATGAGCCCCTGGAAATCAAACATCTGGCGCCTATTTACTGGCCACTTCCCTTTCAGCACTGCTTCACAGATGTTGTCTAATCGGTTGATCATTACTCGGTCCTGCATAAAGGAAAAGTACGTAATGAACCTTCAGTATGAAAGTCACCTTTTAAACTCAAATGAGTATAAACAACACAGACCGGCTTCCAAAGCTTAAGAAATACATTCAAAACCAATTATTCTTGCAGGTCAGGATAAACTGATCGCCTTACAAGAAGCTAATATGCAGACAATTTTCTAGAAAAACACATCACTAGAATTTAAAAGTTGCATTTATATGGGGCGGAAGAGGAAGACAGGGCAAGTTTTCTGTACAACAACGTACTGACAAATTTAACAGAAACTATTATTTTTACACTGCAAAACTTCTGTAGTTAGCAAAATCAACAGTTAGGAAGGGAAAATCAAAACATCTGCGATCAGTATCATAAAGCTGCAGTTCTCAAGATCCAAGAGGCTGGATCTGCAATTCCGTCCTAGGAAGTGGATCCCCATTAGCGTCACTATTAATAAAGTTCAACATTATGAAATGGGCACCAAGCTAGGGACATCTAATGAATGTCAATTTTCATTCCACGCCCATTATCACTTCAAATTTCACTGAAGCGTGTACACTAAAAATCTCTAATTATGTTTATTAGTCTACTTATGCTGAACCTATACAGATGAACGATTTTTTTCTTTTGCTTTTTACACTATGATGGGAATAAGATTTTAGTCCATGTTTCCAAAATATATGATGAAAGCAAAGATGGTGAGTATTGTTTGATTTTTTTCCATTTCAGTATTCAAGCACAATGCTATGTTAGCCTGCCTGAAGTAGCAGAAACTTCAGAACTATGAGAAATAGTGCTGGTTAGGGAATATGAGCATCAGTTAGCTTCCTGAACAGCAAAACAGTGCAAAAGCCACTAGCAAATCTCAGCAGCTGCAACAGACTGCTTGCTTTCCCCAGGAATAAGCCTATTAAGAGCAAGGTTCTCCTGCCCTGCCCCCCCATCCCAAACCAGATGGCCCTGTTATGGTGATTAGTAAGCTTAAGACTATTACTACTTCATTTCTCTCTCTACCCTTACTGCAGAGTACTAAATTATGTATGGATTTATTATGAGGTTACAGTTTCATATTTTAAAAAACATTTTATATTAGATAATTTTCTGCATTGTTACCAAAATAAGATACAGCTTTATCCTATCTAAAACTGCTGCTTATGTTTGCAGGATACCTTAATACAATTACATCTGTCAACATTACATAATGGCTTAGATCATGTAGGTCACCAAATACTCTTCTCTACAATCTCCTCACCCCAAAATAAAAAGGTGATCTTACAGAATCTCTGCTCTTAACACAGAAGTTTGCTTCAACAGAGGTGCGAGAGAGGTGCGATTCTGCTGACACAGAGTTACGAAGCCTATAAAAACTCATGTCTGTCAGTAGTTTGTTGTTTTACTAAATGACACTATTTACAGTAAAGCAATTCGTTTCATTTCCTCTGCTAATCCGTATGAAATTGAAGAATAAAATGCTATTCCACAAATCATTCATAGAAAAGAAGTCCCTTGCCCACTAGACATGCAGAATCGTACAAAGCTTGCTGTTGTTTTGCAAACACACTTCCCATAGTTTCTTTATTGAAAAAGATGCATGCCATTCTACTCCTAACCAACCTTAGGCCAGAAAGAGAAGGCAAATGTTCTCTCATGAAGCAGCTGAACCACAGAGGGATCCCCATCTTCAATGTAGAATCCATCGCGTGTTTCATCCCTTGCGGTACTCATAGAAGCATTGCTTTCTTCATCAAAATTCTTACCCTGAGAAACTGCTCCTGCTGAATAACAACCACGACCAGGCATTAACTACAAAAGTTCCCAACCACCCAACGTCAACCCAACTAGACAAGTTAAGACAACCCAGCTTGACAGAACATTTTTAACTCGGGCTTTTGTTCAGTAATTACTACAGCAGAGCCTTAGCCTTCTGCATTTGGCACAGAGACCGTGCTTATTGGCTCAGTAAGCTATCTTGGAAACCATCCTTTGTGGGGGAATACCCCGCTGACGCTGGATGGTTTTGATGAAAGCTTATCTAGCCATCTGATACGCGGAAGGGCAGAGGAACTGCTACATGTAGCCCATCCCGAGCTCCGTAATGGCTCCGTGTGTGCCACTTACCAGCTGGTCCAAGTTACAACAGCTGTGGGGCTCATGCTAAGCACACAAAATTGATCTGACCAATGTCTTACCTTCAGGTTGGGAGGATTCTTCTGATTTATCATCATCATCCAGTTTCTCCTCTTCATCTTCTTCCGAACCTTTCTCAGAAATAGATTTTGGATCTACGTCTGTACTCATTTCTATGTCTTTCAATTCACATTTAACAGAGCCAGGCTCAGCCTCAGCATCACAGTCCGGTTTAGTGTCCTTATCTGCAGTATCTGTCTCCTCTTTGATATCAGACTTTTCTTTGGCTGCTGGATTTTCAGACCCTTCAACTTTAGACTCCGCTTGTTCTGTAGTCTTTTCTTCTTGTACTGGTGTGGATGGGACAACAGGTGGTGTTTGACTGCAGCCAGCACCCAGAGGGTTTACAGAAGAGACAGTATTTGCATTACCCGTCCCTCTGTTTTGAGCAAAGTTTTTGTGAGCCTCAAGAAAAGAGAGTTCGGGATCATTCAGAATGTGATAATCTGTCCTACTGACTCCATGTTTAGCAGCACCAATCAGCAAGTCTTTGTCATGTTTACCACACTCCCACCACTCTGGCAGGTCCAAGCTCGGTTGGCAAAGCTTTAGCCTCTCCCCCAGCTGCGGGTGATGGAGAACCTGCTCACGGATTTTTCGCAACAGTTCTATACGATATAAAGTTCTAGAAGCACGCTCTTCCGTGATAGGCTCAATCATAGTGGAAAGATCAGGCGGTTCTGCAATGGCAACGATTTGTATTGTTTAACATTGATTAAATGTACACCCATTTTGAAATCATTACATCTGGGCATGGAGTTTCAACAGTCCCACTGTCACAACAGTAATTTTGATTCCTACAGTCAGTTAAAACTTACCATCATCCGGTTTGACTGGCATTCGGCACACTCGTCTACACATATTCACAAAGCCATTAAAATACTTTTCCAAGCTTTCGTCAGACTTTTTATCAAGCCTGGCAAACGCTCTGAATTGATTCCAGTCAAATTGATGTTTCACAGGATCGAAAATAATTCCAAAAGTAGACACCACACGATAAAAATCAGCTTCTTCTCTTCTTGTCCATCTAATCAAGGAAGAAGCAAGAAGAGTGAGGCCACTGAATAAATGAGAGTCCAAACATAGTTTAGATGCCCCCAAGCCCCCTTAGCTTATTCTTTCAAAACAGAAGGGCAGTACTGGTGACACACAGGCCCAAATGAGATTTAAAGAAAGATATCACTGAGAAACTCACTTTTGTCGTTTTTCAGTTATTATAGCTTCCCTTTCTGCTTCTAGTGCCCTCACTTCTTCCCGAGGCCGACGTCTCCTGCGGTCAGTCTTCATTAGTGCCTCTTGCCTCATTTGTTGCCTTTTATAGCTGCGCTGATAGGCAGTAATGAGGCGACGCAGACGGGTAGTCAGGGTTGAAGTGTTGGGCCAGTAGAGGTGGCCTAACTCAGCATTGCTTTCACTGTGCTTGTCTAGAGAATAGAGAAGTATTTGTGCACTGCAAAACCACCACTAAACATTTCAAAGTTTCCATGGCTAGAACTGGATTCCTGTTTTATCTGATAAGAACCTAAGCCTCATTAATATTTGTGCATAACAAATTAGAAACAGGATAACTACATTGGTAGGAAATAAAGAATAGCATCAAACCATTCAACTCTAAGAACTCAGAAATGCCTGTGAAGCATTCAGAGATAACGATCAAGCATTATTATTCAATGTTAAGAATGCAAACATATTATGAATACTGTGAATATTTAAATTAATGCAATGCATCTTTAAATATATTACGAAAAAGATCGTTCTGCCTCTGAGGAAACACCTACGCTTACAATTTCCCACTTTATTATTCTCGCTTAAACTTGGCAGTTTTCCTCCATACAGAGGAAACGACTTTATCTATAACTTCCAAGATTATCTTGACAAAAACATCAACAGCTGCATTATGAAACATCCGGTCTTTATCATCACAACTTCTACTATGTAATTAGAAACCCAGAAAGCCATAATGTGAATTATTCAAAGACAGTAAATAATTGTTTTGAAAGATGTGAAGCATGAAGAGAATTGGTAGTAAAAAGTTTACTGTAGTGGTTTCCCAAAACAACCTATCCTCTCATACAGTAAATAAACAGTCCACCTTTCACTAAATGGTCCATTTTTGCCTTTTTAATTTCTTTGCTATAGTATAGTCTTACTTGGGTGTATTTCTATGGACTCCTCTTTGTCTTCTGGAGGTGAGTTTGCAAATTCCTTGGGGAGAGGACAGAAGTTATTTTAGTTTTCAGTTTTGACCATATGTTATCATTTCAGGAAAAAAATATGTCATCTCTCAAACGCAGCAGAAAACAATGTTTGTAAGGTATGCTTATCTGGTAGCTCTCAAACTTAAGCACATTAAGAAACATGGAGAATCAGTTAAAATTATATATATTTGTAATTACAGAAAGTTGAAGTTCTTACATCAATTTCGTCCTTGAAAGGAGTTCTGGTTGGCTTATATTCTGGATCTTCATCCTCTCTGTCAAATTCACCACTATAAAATATTTTAAAGAAATATTTGTAAGAAATGTATTGTTTCTGAGAGGGGGCTGCTTTTCTGGACAAAAGCAAAAAAGCTACAAAAGCCATCAGTATGGGGTATCAAGTTACACATTTGTATCTCATGCCTAACTGTGTAAACAATTCTATGTATTTTTTACATCATATGATCACTTCAGATCCTCAGGCGAGATGTAAGCAAAATATGACACATGAACTCGTGCCAACATATACAATGCTGATAAAGTTTATTAATTTTTTCATGTCCTCCTTACCCATCACCGCCATCTGCTAACATGTCTGTCCCTCTCTGTTCAGCAGCTATGGCCTTCGCATCCGGCATGCCAACCCGTTCCAGAAAACAAAGTGTTGGATCAGCTCTCATAGAATTGTACTTCTCATAACCTGCATGCAGAGCAAGAGACAATTTAAAAAAAAAAAAAAAACAAAAAACAAAAAAACAAAAAAAAACCAAAAAAAACCCACAACAACCAAAAAAACCCCAACCATAAAAGTATGACCAACTGTGAATAGAACAGGTTTAGGCAATAGAAGTACAATTTTCCAGATTCATTTATTTATTTTTAAATAAAACAAAGGAGCTGTCACCGTGCTGGAAACAACCATTTCATTCATGTAATGAAATTTACCACATTGGTAAATTCCATCAGCACATTAACATTTTCACATCCATAACATTACGATAGTAGATACTGTAGAAAGCATTCAATTTAATATCTTCATAAGGTAAAGTAAAAATCTTTCACCCAAGTGAAAAACTTAAAGTTAAGTTTCCTATATGACTTTCACAGTGGTTCTCCACATTCAGTACTCCCTGCTGGAACCATGCAGATGTGAATGGAAACACACACACACATGCATTTTCTATAGCTGCAGCCCTGCTGGAACCCTCAGTGTAGGCTGCAAAAATGCTGTATACATGGGTTATACGTAAGGCCAACGAACCTGTCTTATTAGGTTTAGGATGATGCATGTCAGTAAGATGACACTGTTCCCTCTATGGTTTTCAAACTGCTGTTTGCTTTTTTACTGCCCAAGTTGACTAGATGGAAAATGGCAGATCCCAACAGTGCACTGCAGGAAAATGATTTTTAGACTAGACTTGCCTCAGCTGAGCCCACAAAACAGAGCTGCTGTACATAGGCAGAACAGCACAATTCAATTAGAATTTGTACTACAACACACTGCTCCTAACTGCTGTAGAGCCTCAAGCCAAACTGTAATCATGAAAGGTTTTATAAGCCATCATTCTCCCCTTTAGTCAGGCTGGGCTGCTGAGAATACCTCTGCGACCTCCAGAGAATTGGGATTATAATCAGGAATCGCTCACTGTATATATCATGCCAGCTCTGCATCCCCAGCCTTTCAAAGTTAACAAGGCTGCATCCCACTCAAGGGAGCCGGGAGTTCTCAACACTGACATTTGTGAAATATTGCTTGGAACAAAGCCCAGGAGGCACTTGTACAGATTAATAGCAGAGGTTAAGCCCACCGTCCACTTTGACACTGGTTGGCAGAGTTAGCAAGTGAAGCAGTGCTGGAAGCAAAGTTTATGGAGATCTATCTTACTATTTGGCTATTATTTAAACAAATATGGTTTTGTTTTATTTACAGCCAAGAAAGTAATGTTTTCTTCTCAAATGTTCTGCAAACATTTAAAAACAGCATCTGATATTTACAGCTCATATTAGGTTTTTAATGCAGGCAAGGAAAAAAGGGAGACACAAGCCAACAGTTCTTTGGAACAATACTTGTTAATATTATGACTGAACAGTCCTACACACAGAAAGCTTTACAACTGAGTTTTGTTCAGAGTGAGACATCACTTACCGTGTTTGAATACTCCAATTAAAAGGGATTTATCCGCCTCCTTATCCCACCAGTCTGCAGGAACTTCGGCATGAAATGGCTCAGGTATCCATACATCTACTTCACTGTGAAGATAGCATTATATTCATTGGCAAAGGTATTACTGGACAAAGATGTTTTAAAAAAAAAAAAAAAAAAAAAAAGGTTCATGCTGTTCTGTAAATATAAATTTTGAGAGGGGAAAAAAAACAACCCCAAAACCCAACTCAGAAATTGAAAGATGTTGAAAAATAATTAGAATGGTTAAAAAAACTCCAAAACAACAAAAAATTCCAAACCTCCAACATTAGGCTATTTTGGGAGTGGAATGCCAATGGTTATCCAAACATGATTCATTTAAGGTCTTAGTGTATTTTTAAATTTTTTTAAATTGAGATAGAATAATCCTTCAATATTAGCAGAACTGAAAATCTGCTTCTGTCATTTCCCACATTGTTTCCTTCCCAAAGAAAACTACCGACTGCGCTGCTTGAGAAGAGACATTTAAGAGATAAAGTGTGACAACCTTTAAACAGCAGCAATCTTCGTACGGTTGTACGTTATTATAGTATGTGTACTTTATAAAAGCCAGCGTCACAAAGCAAAAAATAAACCTGGACTTGCACTAACCTTGAGTCAGCACCCTCTAAGATCTTGTCTGCTTGGTCCCCTATAACTTCTTGTCGTAGATAGTAGAGCATGCGGACACGCAGCAGGACCCTGGAGAGGAAGGCAGAGGGGGGAAAAAGTTCTTAACTTCAGGACTGTTTGCCAACAGTGGCTTTTGGCAGCTGCTGCTGTTCATCCATCATCCTGCCAAGGCTGATTAGCCATGCTGTATGGTAGGCTTGAAGCGTGACAGATGGTGGCACATAATCACCTCTGTGTGGTGCTTTCTGCTGGCTTCCAACAGGCCTGCCTGGCAACCGCTTACACTGCACAGAGAGGGACCCAGCTCAGCCCGGCCCCGGCGCATTTCATTTAGTTCTACCTAGTGCAGCTTGTGAAGTTTAGACACGTACTCTACCACTGCCTCTGAAGTATTGAAGCAAGTTTGTAAACAACTGAGCAGATGGCTTTCAGTAACTGTTCTGCTTCATTATCTCATAAAATTTCCTCAGCTGCTGCCTTAATACCATTTTTGGAAGCACATCAGAAGTTGTAGGAATAAACGAGATATAAAATCTGGTTTTACTACCTTACAATAAACCCTCAATATGGAATGTCAGGTTTTTCAGATTATACAACTTTTTGCTTCCGAGAATGGGGGGGTGGGGGGTGGAGAATAAATCCCCCCATTTCCCTCGGGAGATATTAACTATTTTTACTCTTTATAGTTCAAACTGCTATTTAATTTTACCTGTGCACAACCTAAGCGTTACAAAGAAGTGAAAAATCTTCATTGCCCATGTTTATTTTTCCCATCTCTGCCATACTACAGTCATTTTTGGAAGCGTGGTCAGGTGGTGTGGTCACACTTGAAGCTGGCAGGAGAACGAATAGCAGCCTCTGGCTTTTCAAGGAGACTAGAAAAGAGGTCACGTCTATAGAAAAAGTATCTACCTGAAAATAATCCTGCTCTCCTATGTTTACCCAATTCAGGGCACCCCCTGCTGCCTAGTTCATGAAGTAAAATCAGTACCAGCTAAGATGGAGATTATTCAGCCTGCCCTCTCACTGTACTCAAATCCATCATGGCAACTGTTGAATTGCTGCTGCTCCTGAACAGCAAGGGTGACCAGAGAGGCAGTAATCTGATCACCCACTTGCATGAAAAATTTAGACCACCACCACCGGTTTTGAGAGGTCCTCATAAGAGATGTGATGCAATCGGAGCAATACTCGGTTTATACGTGTTATTCAAGCAAAATTCAAAAAAGCACGGATTTGAATGAAGGTCATGTCTACAATTCAAAACATGTCAGATATGCTTCTTTTTGTATACATGATAACTGGGACCAGTAAGGTGTCCCTGCTCCCTGTGTGGCTATGTAAATAAGCTGTTGAGGGTCTCTATCATCTTAGTATTAAGCAATAACAGCTGTTACATCAAGCCAAAGAAGAGGAGCAGGAAAAAAATCCAAACATCATCAACCAAAACCCAGAGGTTCTTTGCACCTTTCAAGAGTCCTATGCATTAAAACATAACACATTACGTAAGGACAGGACACTGGTTCTTCTAAAGCCAATTGCTACTGCTACCTTTTGAAGGAAATTCCTCAGATTATTATTAATTGGCTTCCACCTTTGTTTGATTTTACCTGGGCTAAACATGTTGCTTCTACAATTCACTTAGTCCTGGTGGATCTGGGAAGTGAAGGAAAAAGATAGCAACTGAAAACATTCTTGCACATTTATCAGTCTTCCCGATCCTTGTAATTGTTCTACTGTATTATTACAGAAGCAATATTTTTAAAATGAATTTAAGTCTGATCTGCAAACTGATATAACAAGTACAGAGGACATGTTACCTGGGAGATTAAAATAATGTTACAGGAAAGAATTTAATTACTTTAAGAGCAAGGGAAATGTAATAACAGATCCAAGTAACAGTTTAGGAAAAAAAATCAGAAAGCAGTTTATTTGGATGTGCACTCACTAACGTAATTCTGTAAGTATTTGTTTTCATCAGCTGAGAATTAAGCTTGGTTAGCATTTGGAAACAAGCTAATAAACCCCTTAAATGCCTCTCCTCCTTCACATCACACCCCCTATTGACAGGCCACAGGTACTTTTCAAATCAATAATTTCTTTCCAATAAACAGTATTAATAAGACACAATATATATTAAAAACACAAAAGTAACTATGACCTTCCAGTAACACTGCATTACATCTGTATGGCATATATACAATGAAGAGTATAAATTTAAAACCAACCTCCCCCCCGTCCCCCCAACACAAAAAGCCAACAGCCTTCCCCTCCAACCCCAAAACTACGTATTTTTGGGACAAGGGTTAGGTTCAGTGTCTATAATGGAGAATATTGTTAGCAAAAATGAGATGGAGAACCAGGACACTGTCAAAGGAAGCTGACACAAAACCAACTAAGATACTACAAAACAGAAGCTAAAAGAATGTGAGAGGCGCTCTTAAGAGACATTCATGCAACAGTAAAACAACGTAACATCTTAATCAAAATACAATGATTTTTATCCCCAAAGGCTCTCAGTTTAGTAACATGTTTAGAATTTCAAAAAATCAAATTGGGGCACTGATTCAGGTAAGAGAGTTTGGTGAGAAATTTTCATCTCAAGCAAAGGAGAAAAGAAGAAATACTCTGCATAACATGGAGAGCAGCAAGAGAGGAAGGGAGAAAAAGAATGAAGAGATACATCCACGCATAGGTGAACTGCTACATGAAACTCTGGAAACAGATTTGAGTTTAACATCTAAGGAACAGAACTTTAAGGACATCAGCCTGACAGACCCCACAAGAAGTGTAAGAAACAAACAGCTTTTGTTTAAAGATAGCCAACTGTCAAGAGAAATAGACTTAGTGTAGGGATATAGTCTTTGCTTAATATGGTAAAAAGAATATCCTCATCTGATTCCATTCTTATTTAGTAAGTAGAAAACAATTTTCTTCAGAACTGTGTTTTAAGTGCTGATCTGTCATAAAGAGCTTACAGAAGTATCCAGATATCTGTTAAGATGATTATCCCCAAATTAATAAGTAATAATGGACATTACATCCTATTAAATGGTCCTGTGTTCTATTAAAAATATCCAAAGGAAGTTGTGGACTTTTCAAAAGCATGTAGTAAAAAAAAAAAACACCAACCCTCCAAATGAAATATTTATTAATACTTACTTGTTACAGTGATGTTTGAGATGTTTCCTATAGCTGTCTTCTTGAAATAATACATCTGGATTACAGGTTGTGAGCCAATCAGCGTCTTGCAGCATTGGCTGTGAACTCTGGGCTTTTACTTTCTTGCCTTTTCTCCCTCTGGGCACTGGTGCAGACAGACCTACAGAAAACCCCAATATTTCTTATACAATCTGAATATAAAAGCTCTCACCCCAGAATGCATTACAAACACACATTTAAGCTAAGTACCACTGCTCTATTAATTCCTTTGTGGGCAATACAACCACCAAAAACTGAACAGCAACATAATTCAGTACAGAAAATCGCAAATAACAAAATCAACCAAAACTTTCATGCAAATTTACGTGTGAAGATTTCAAAAATTCAGAGCGCTAGCCAGAAAATGGTGTTATATAAATATTTCTTGTAAAAACTCTCATGAACTGAATGGCCATAAGGAAACAAGCTTTCTGATTTCTGGCAATTTGAAAGAGATTAACTCCATCAGTAGGTGCCACTTAAAAATTATGCTAGAATATTTGTTCAAAACTGATTTAAGGGAAAGAGCACTGCATCCTGCAAAGTGTCTGAGGGAAACTTCCCCTTTAAATACAAACCAAATCAAAGCCCACCTTTCTCATAAAATCTGACAAGATCCTACAACATGTCAGAATGGCTATGGTTTAAACTAAATACATAGCATGACTGAAGCAATTCTTTCCTATTTACTAGCATCATTATTTGATTCTGGTAGACATACCGGAATGATTAACCAAAGCTCGAGTTTGCCCATCTGCAGTTGGAGTGATCAGATCCCAGATGAAACTTTTGATATTTTCATCCCCTTTGTAATGATTAAGACAATATACCAGGATAGTCCGGCAGATGGTTTCCACATCTTGTTCTGTTAGTTGACGTTTATAGCGCCCATGTGAGAGGATGTCAGTCCACCGACCCCAGCTATAAGAAAAATATGTTCAATACAACAGCCAGGGCAGTGGTATTTTAATTTGTGACTTTCAATTTAACTCCTGGTACCAAGTAAGTTGGGATCTCCTGTGTTAGCACTAATGCATTTTGCATTTGCAGGTTACGTCAGGGAATCCAAGCTCCAGCACCAAAGAGTTAAGAATGTTTATTTTACAGAACAGGCAATAAGTTCACTGCTCGTAAAGCTGCATTTGAACTACACTCAAAATAATAAAGTACATATGTTTAACTCTAATGGTCCCAGTAAGCTACAAATAGGAAATTCAACCAATTCCTGCAATCATGGGATTTGGGGAATCGTTCTTATTTTGATCCTGAAATTCATTATTAGCAATTGTTGTATTTAACTTCCTAAAATAAAGTCAGTCTTTCTGAAGTACCATGTTAGCAATCAAATATAGCTACTTCCTTGCAAAGAGATAAAATTCAAATTGGTAAATCCAATGGGGAAAAATATAAAGTATCAAATAGCTGAATTTAAGTGGTGCCAAAATACCAGAATCTATGTTGAAAACCTCTAGATTGACCATTGATTTCACAACCACATTGTTCTCTACAAATACACTTTGTCATTCTCCACAACACTTAGAAAAGAGAGATTAAATCTCAGTAACTCAGGAATCCTTTACACTACAAGAAACCAGAAACAAGTATTCCATCATCACAAAACTACGTATCTTACCAATGAGCTCATAGCCATCTGTGAGACACTCAGATACTTTAAGCTAAATAACACATATATAAGCAACATATATATAGCAACTTAAAATCTCACTGGCATGTATATGCCATAATGAGGTAAAGGTTACACAGTAAGAGATTCTGTGAATATGTCCCAAGAGAAGGATGAGTTATTTACTACGTATCATTTCCATATTTTCAGTTCTTTAGCCACAATCAGTGTATTTAATCTGTATATCCTTACCCATAAACCAACAAGTTCTTCTCCACCCTGAAACATTCACTTCTTGCATAACCCTGTGACTTGTCCTGAGGCCTACGGGGCTTTGTGCTAGGCTTTTCTTCAGAATCACTTTCCAGGTCTGAAAACTCCATCAGTTCATCCTCTTTGACTGCACTGTAGAGTCTGGTTTGCTTTCTTACCCTAGGTGTATCGATAACTAGGTTGTTCTAAAATGAAAGTGAAAAATGTAGAAATTTAGCAGGGGGGAAAATCTTCAATTTAATTGTACTAGGAGCTATCACAAAGCTCTTACCCTTCCATTTAAAGCATCAATATCCAGCTCAGCTTTCTTTGCCCACTTCTGCCAAAAATTGGGGTCATCCAAGGAAATGTCTGTCCTGTTCCCAGATGCAACAAAACTAGCCTAGTAAATTTGAAAACACACATATTGGTTTCTCAACTGCATGCTACAAAGAATATTTATTTTCACTGGTAAATACAATGCTTAGGACTTATAAAGTGGTAGTTTCAAGAAAGACAAAAGGTAAGCCTGGAAACTGTCATGACTGGAAATACATATATCTGAACATTTGTGATGAAAATACCTGAGACAAGTATATCAAAAAAACCTAAATTGACACAGAAGGCAATTTAAAATTACTTCCATCTATCCTGGTCATATATTATTAATGTTCCTCTGAATGTCAGTGCATACCTTTGCAAATGTTGAGCCTTTTCCTTCAGATTCAATAGTAATTGTGTGCGTTCGCCTTAAGAGAATCTGATCGATATCCTCTTCACAAAACTTAGACCCTTCATCTTCCTCATCCATGAGAGCACCATATGCCCCTTTTCGAAGAAGATCTTCTATTTCTTTCTTAGAAAGCTGTTGCACCTGTGACATTGAAGAGAGGAATTTTGTGGTTGGTTTTTTTCATCAGCCAATGTGTACATCTGACAGCATAATCAGACTGATTGTCCTCTTATTTAGCATTTTAAGAACTGAAACTCTAAGATAATATGGTGTCAGTCAACTAAACATTCATGCTGAAATCACCTTTAAAAGAAGAATACGAACAACAAAATTCTTAAGGTGAAGTTACATGAGTGCTTTAAACGATTTAATAATTCATTGTCACTGAATCCCTTTGCTTTAGCTCTGATGACTGCTGAACTCCTCCTAGGAGCAGATTTAACTTACTAACCTGACAAAAAGCTAAAGCAAAAAACAACTCCAAAGCAAAAAGGCTACACCAGAAAAAGCTGACTAGAACTCCTCCAAAAAGTGCCGGGGTCAACATGATGTAAAGGGTAGGATGATGAGAATGGATGAGGATTGAGGGAACGTGACTCCTCCTGCCCCCTTTTGGCAATAAGTGAGCCATTAGATAGGCTGAGACAGTTCATGTAGCCTTGCCCTTAATTAACCCTACTTTAAAATACATGCTGTACTCATGTGAAAACCACTGTTCTCCAGGTAAATGCAAACAAGTAAGAAAAGCGTTACACATTCATAGCATTTGTTGATCATGCACCTTAATATATTAATTCTCACCCCATTTGTAGCATTTTCTCTTCCACTCATAGATTGCAACACAGCCTTATCAAGGCCAAGCTTCAAGCTAGCTTTGTCAAACATTTCCCTTTCATAAGAATTCCTTGTTATCAACCTGTAGATTTTCACTGATTTGCTCTGTCCTATTCTGTGACATCGTGCTTGAGCCTGGTGAAACAAAGACAGATACTCAGTTACAGGTGACAAAAGGAAGAAAAAATTTAAAATAGCCCATACAGAGATCTTACTTTAAAAGTTATTGCTTTCAATATAAACAATAATTTTTATTCTTTTAAGAAAGGGACAACAGATAATTTCTCTTGTAGGTGAAGAAAATTTCACAGCCAAAAGGCAAAAAAACATTTCCAATAATATTACCTGGAGGTCATTTTGGGGGTTCCAGTCTGAATCAAAAATGATGCAGGTATCAGCAGCAGTAAGATTAATGCCCAAACCTCCTGCCCTTGTACACAGCAGGAAAACAAACCTATCAGAATCAGGTCTTGAAAACCTGTCGATAGCTGCTTGACGCAAGTTGCCTCTCACTCGGCCATCGATTCGTTCATATGGGTACCTGAAATAAAGATGCATTATAAGGAGAACTTTACTGCTATGGCATTGTTTCTCTGTAAGAATCTGCAATTTAAAAATAAAAGGAAAACATGCTACTATAGGGTCAAAAGAACTACAACAAACTGAGTGACTGTTACTGTATTCAATAACTTCATCAGTGGAAGTCATACTACTTTCATCTCCTGCTTTGCGTCATTTGGTAAAGAAACGAAATAAACATTCAGACTTAAGTTAAAAAACTCTAGAGCCACCAAAACACTTAACTGAATAGTAAACTAAGAGGTTTAAAGCTCTCCATGTGAGGCCACTTTATATTCACCCGCAAGAAAAATCTCAGTACTTGCAACTTACAGGTATGCTTTTCCCTTTGGTCAGATCACTGCAGAAAATATTGTAAAGTATTTGAATTTCACCCCTTTTCAAGATGGATTACTCACAGATTAAATATTGTGGCCACTGAGGAAAGCACAGTTTATTTAGAATTGCATTATATTGTTGCTCTCACCGTCTTTGAATGAGGTAGTCTTCCAGTATGTCCAAGCAGCGCACCATCTGGGAAAAGATAAGCACCCTGTGGCCACCAGCCTTCAGTTTTGGCAGCAGCTTGTCAATCAGTACTAGCTTGCCAGCAGCCTGGATCATTGCCTGGAGCTGAAAATCTGGAGAGTCGGCATTGTGTGTTTCTTTAAACTCTTCCAAAATTTTCTCTTCAGCACCTGCAAAGATTGGACAGCAATACATGAACACTGCAAAGGGTTTTATTAATAAACAATGAGCTCGCCTTCAATACTCTATAGAAACTGCAGGAATGTTTTAAGCGTTATGTGAATAAACATTTATAAAAAACATTAAGCTTAAATTTAAAGCAAACATATACACAAATACAGCATAAATAAAAAGTAACTTTGAGCATTCATTCTTTTTGTTTCCTCTTTTAAACAGGAGTAAAGTCTTTCCTGAATAAATTCATACAAATATTTAATGCACTACATTTACTGAAAAATTAAGAAAAAACATGAAATAGTAAACCGTATTTCAAGTGATCAAATGGATTTTCAGTTCCTTTTGTAAATGCAACATGAAAGAAAAAACACCTCATTTCCACAGGAAAACACAAGGAATACAAGTCACGTTTGTTGTTTATGCCTCCAAAACCAAAACCAGGCTTCAACATGCACGTCACCTGGACCTGCTCCTTCTATTATTAATTATAGAATCAAAATCCAAACAATGAAAAAACTAATTTCAAGGGTGAAAAAATAAGCAGCTGTGAAATTATTATTTTACCTTCTATTTAGCTTTCTTTTCTCACTGAATGTATTTTTTTGTTCAGTTTGATGAAGCTATCCAATGTATATATTCTTTCCAGAATTAGTCAAAAGTTCGTTCTTGCCACTCTCTTTGCCTATGAACAAGATGCACAGCAGGAAATATTTCCTCGTACTGCTCATTACCTGAAGACTACAGACCAAGTTCAAGTTTTCTCTTCAACCTCTCCTGTGCTTTTATTCCATTTTTTATGTCATTTCTACAAACAGTGGACTATTCCAAGAATTATCAGATTACTATTCTTGGCTATGTAAAAGGTTAGGAATCTTTGTTCTAAGCTTATTCCGCATCCAAATAAAACCTTTTTTGGAGCTGTCTTTTTCAGTCCCTCATTTTGTTTTTTCAAACAAAATGTAGTTTATAAAGTATTTCTGCTTTGTAATAATATTTAGCTTCAATACTGCTTTTGAATAACACAAGGAAAGGTGGGAGAGTTGGGGGAAGGGGGGGAAGAACAGCTTACTGCCAGGCTTCTGCTGAGCATCTCTCTCATATCCCAGTTCTAAGTAGATGCCTGTAAACAAACATGCGAACGCACCCTCCCTGTGTGATTGCTGGTTCAGTGCCTACTGTAATGTGGTGTCTTAAGTAGATACCACCTTAAGCAGGCTGTCTGACAGCTTCGTATTACTCAATACACTTGCACTACTAGCTTTTACAGAACTTAACGGACTCAAGATGTAACCAATTGAAGGTAGTTTTACATCCCTGAATTTTCCTTATCTGTATTCCCTACTCCAAACATTACTGATCCTCATGGTTTGCACATAAAAAAATAAACCCATGTGAAAATAGTACAATCAGACACTCCTTCAACTTCCCTTCAATTACATCACTTCCCATCTTGTAAAACAGGCAGAATTTTGGGTAGTAAATCTCAGATTCTGTACTGAGCCTAGGCAATTTCAGGATATAGTAGGCTGTCAAGTAGTTCATATACAGTAACTTCAGTGATCTTTCTTGGTTACCTGATCTATTTCTTATTCAACTGTGATATCCAAATTTAAGTTTCACTACTATGAAGTAAACCAATATGCAAACTCAGCACCTGCAAAAGCAAACCACCTAAGCCAAGCACACCACAGCAAACCCACAAACAGGTCTAACAAATGGTGAACTTTCAGTGTCAGAGTTTGGTTTCAGCAAGACTCACTTCCATAACAGACCACGACCTCCAAAAATCTGCTCTTTCAATAAACCTATCCTAGCTAAATCCTGTAAAAGACCACCCTGTCTTTTTCATTTCTACTTCAATTGCAATTAAGTGACATACATTGAGTAGCCTGTTACCCAAAAGTTACTTGTTGCAATGCTAGTCTCGATGCTAGCTGATTTTTAGTAGGGGACAAAAGGAAGGTATTTGAATGTGTGCTTGGTCCATCAGGGAAACCCTCACTTCCAGTCCTGATTAGGAGAGCCTTCTAGGGCTCAAGAGGGCGTAAGGAACAGAGTAAGAAACCTTTCCAGTGTGCAGCACTGTAGGATGTACAAGTACAGAGGCACTCCCTACTGCTGACTCTTGCAATCAGAGAAAAAGGAATGATGTATAAATACTTGAGGTTGCTAGGGAGAAAACAAGAAGAATGCCCAACTTGGTTAGAGAATACACAAAATTAAGTTAATCCCTCTAGAAGTCTACTCAAAGATGGTCTCAGTAGACCACCATTCTCCCCTCCACAGAACAAATCTACCTATCAACAAACAAATAAAAAACTCACTCCACATTCAACTCCTACCATACTACTTCAATCACATAACCTTCTGTGACTCTTAATTGAAGATTATCTAGAAAACTTGCTTGCAACTTTTATGCAAAACAAGACATATAGTGTTCTACTTGGATATTCAAATACACATGCAGTACTGCTTGCTCAGAAAACCTGTAAACCTGGAAGAAAATGAGAAGGATTCAGAGACACCTTTATAAAAGCAGTTAAGTCTTGAGAACTTTCTACTGCAACAAATCATTCATCAGGAGAACACTACAAGACGCTATGTACTAGCACTGCAAGACCTCTCGGTAGAACTAAAATAAACTTGTGCTGTCACTCTCAGTACGAAAACGTTAATTATCGAGCAAAAAAATAAAACCTTAGGCTCAGACAACCACAAGATGTAAGAGTATTTTCTGTTCTAGAACTACGAAGGCCATATTTGCTTAGTTCCATCCTCCACACTAATAATAGGATTTATTTATTCTTCCCTCAAATCTGAAGGCTTGACCCACCTGCCATGTTGATACATGACACCAAGCAAGTCCAAACGTTCAAAGTCACAAAAATGTTATAAAGGCAAAAGCGCTCAAGAGACAACTCTACCTCCTTTTATTAGGGTTAAGATACAGTCATCAAAAAATACTTGAAATTTTCTACATAGCCACCTGGACTTCAGCAGTCTCTAACAGACACTAAAGGATAGCAGACTTCTGAGGAAAAAAAACTCACTGCTGTAGGCAACACTGCGAAGCACTACTTGTGAACTCCATTTGGCAAAACAAAGTAGCAGCAAAACATTTGATTTCTTTTAGCAAACAAGGAAAAATAATGGCAAGGTTAAAATTAGCTGAAAACAAAGAAATGTAAAACACATCAAGTTCGGAAGCTCATAACGTGAACATCCTCAGTTATTTTCTAGTAAACTTGTTTATAGAATGGGTTTACTTAAAACAAAGAACCAACCAACCAACAAAAAAAACCCCTACCAGAACCAAAAGGTACTCTATGCTCATCTATAGAAACTGAGCAGCCCACCAGCATGGTTGGGTTGAAGTACTTTGGAGTAACCCTCTATCAAGTCCTTGGAAAGATAACTTGCGCAAGAAGATGTCATTTTGTGAATCAGTTTTAAGCATTTTTCCCTCAGTTAAACAAAAAATGTCAAGAAAAAAAAATACATAAGCACTGCAATATGGTAGTTATACAATAAAAAGCTAAAATCACATATGGATCTTGAACTAAACTGTCTTTCACCATGAAGCTTATAACCAGCATTAAACCAACTATAGCATAGATCATATACAGTAAGGAAGAAACTAGTGGAATGCAATCCTGTATAGAAGCCTGTGTTACATCCTCAAAGGGAAGATTTGATTTCACCAACACATACAGTTTAGCATACTTCAGACAGCTATAGCTAGCTGGCTCATCATACAGTACCTTCCATAGATAATCCTGATCTAAACACAATAGCATCACATTGAAAAAGTATTTGTCACTAAGTCCAATATGACATTCAAACAAATCTGACTAGTAAAATTACAAAAATGAACTGATGTGGCCAATTTTACATGTGGCCGTAAAAGCATGCCTGATCATAATTTCCCACCACACAACTTTTAATAAGAAAGTTTAAGGTACTATCTCATAGTTGCTACTTATTTTCTTTCCATATAGCATTAACTATAACTCTGAAGAAAAAATTGTCATATTTATGCCAGCATTGAACAACCTGCTTGATAACTGATGTCTTGTTTGTCAGAAATAACAGGAAGATAAACTTGATAATACCCACACTAACTCTGTCAGGGCTAGTAAGCCTTGTGAAAAAAGCAGCACAGACGTCTTCAAAAGTAACGCTGCCCTGACTAGTGGATATCCATACCTAGGAGAACCTAAAAGGTCGTCTCACTTTTCTACTTAAAATAAATGTATAAATAAAAAGACATACTAGAATAGAATTTCTAATTTATTGAACTTCCTTGCAATAATTTTTTGAATGAAGAGAAAAATAGGAGGCCTACCATTAATAAGGTACGGATGATTGCAGCATTTTCTTAGTTCCATCATAGTGTTTAGAAGATTAGGTACATTTGCCTGACCGCCACCCTTGGAAAGAAATGTGAAATTCTTTTCAAGAATAGCACGATAGTATTTCTTCTGAATATTTGTCAGCTCAACTTCAATGATGGTTTCCTCTTTGGGGGCCAGGTTCTTTTCTACATCCTCCTTGAGACGTCTCAGCATCATCGGCTTCAAAATAGCTTGGAGTTTTTGCACCTAGGAAGCATTATGTTTAATAAATAATGGAATTAAAAGGGTGAGGCTTCAAGTATTTCTTTTTTAATTTCCTTAATTCTAAATTCCCTGTTTCCCAACCCAGATCACAAGTAGAGAACATTTGTTAGGAAAAAAAGAAGAAAAAAAAAAAAGGAAAAAATATAATAATAATAATAATAATAATCTTTCCTCAGTGACCTAGAGACTGAGTCACCTTTTAGTGTGCATCACTTCTGCTTAGTGAATGTTATTAAACAGACTTCACTTACAGCTACCCTTTAGACAAGGATAGTACTGCACGCCAGTCATGCAATGCTAACCCTACGTAACCATAGATATACAAGCAACTCTGACTGCAAGAGGAAGTTTTTCAGTTACCTTCCAATCATTACAACAGTGTTTAATGCCATTTTTCTTTTCATATATCTGCTTCTAATTCTTATTTCCTTAGTTTTGGCACCCACTAAAATAGAAAACTATTTAAGGCCTGGTCTCAACATTAAAACGTTTTATTTCTGGAAATTTTTAACATACTGATAATTTTTAGTGTCTCTAGATTCTGTAGCATATACTTTAAGACATGTCCTCGATAGCAGGGGTGGGGGTAAGTTTCCTCAAGAAAATTAGGTAAGTTTTGTCAAGTTTTTGGTAAAGCCCTCTTACATAAAAAGCTCAAAAATATTCCACATATAAAAAAAGACTAACATTTAGGTTAGTTTAGGTTGTCTCTCATCAAAATACAACCAGCTCAGTGTTGAAGAGCTGATAATTTACCCTGAAATTGGTCATCATCTGATGCAGAGCTGCATAGCAGAAACATGAACAGATACCACTTCCTCCTGAATTCACATCATTCCCTTACTAATAACCCAACTTCAAGAGAGAGAAGATAAATGAGTACAGAGGGATGAACAAAAAAGTATATGGAACAGGATTGCAAAGAATGGAGGAAAAAACCTAAGTCACTAACAGATAATCTCTCCCATCACTTGAAAGATAAATTCCAAAATTGTTGTCAGCAGAGAAGGCACTTCTTCCAAAACTTGTTGGCCTATGCAACCCAGGCTTCAATTCTGCTCATGGATGATGTCACTATTTTAGTAATATTTCCATGTATGGCTTCAAATATTTCCAGTTCTGCCCTGCTGACATTTTGAGCTGGCCAAACAAAAAGCTATGTTGAGAGTTAGGATAAATTAACTCCAGCTCAAACACTATATTAACAGGACTACACAGTTTCTGGATCAGAGCTGGCTCACTTCCAATCAGGTCAGAGTCCAGGCTGACTGGCACGCAACTGCCTGCACAATCTGTGGAAACACATCCTATGATTCCCTCAGGACACACTATGATTTTTCCAGGAGGTAAAGGGCTGGGGGGAGAGCTGGTTTTTTAGTTTAGACTATTACCTATGAAACAGTTGCTCTCAAAGAAAGTTAACAAATTCAAGCACTCAAAAGTTAGAAACACCAGAAATTTAATTTTCAGACAAAACCAACATAAATTTGCACACAAAAATGCATGTAATTGTGAAGTTAGATTATCATAGGGTGTAAAGGGCCAAATTAAGGTGCCTAAATTAAGATGCCATGCTTCAGTTAACTCCTAACTTTAAGGTGGTTTGACTGTTACCTATTGACTTTTTAAAACATTTTCACACATACAAGAAAAAAAAAAGTTTTATATAAGATCAGACACTTTTACATTTTAGATCTAAAATATGCCGTGTTGAGAGTCTTTCATTTTGCATTGATTTATGCATTTCTTTTATTGGACAGCTTGAGAAATCTGTTTCTGAGTCGGTCAAAAAAAATCTCCCTCCATTTGGTTGCCTCTTGCTAAAGTAGATTTCAAACATGTTCCTGTTTGCACAGAAGTCATTCATAAAACTCCCAGATGTTACATCCACAGAAGTTAAAGAGGATAGTCCCCTCACTCTGCTACTGATGCTTAAGGAAAAATGTCAACTGGTAAGTTAATTCTCTTAGAGTGAACAAGCAATTCTAGAAGTATTTTCATCCAGCAACTGTTAAAAATACCCCATCCCCATTTTTAAACAGCACATTTTAAATAAGGGGAATCTTTCCCCATTTCTGCATGATCAATGGACGAAGGATTAAAAAAACCCAAACAAACAACCACACACAAAATAGGGATGAAGCCAAGTAACTTTTGGTCAAAAGCAAAAAAAACTCGACAAAAGGAAAACAAAGAAAAAAACCCAAGAAAAGTTACTGTAGTCTTCCAAAAAGTAAATATATATTACTTGTAAAAACAAGTAACTAAGCTCAGATGTAATAAAATTGATAAATTCTCAATATCCAAATAGAAAAATGTATGTGCAGGAGAAGTTTACCTGTTCTTCAGTTTTCAGATCACCAAATTCTTGCATGAATGTGGTTTCTGATGGGAAGCGACCTGGTTCCAAGAAATGAAGCAAGCTAAATAGCTCTTCTACTGTATTTTGCAAAGGGGTTCCAGTAAGCAGCACTTTATGTTCCTGAAAGGTTAAGAAACAGTTGCCTAGGAATCCATCTAAATTCATTTTTCAGTTGAGAAATACACAAAATTATCTCTCTTTTTTCCCCTATATGTACGCCACGTGTTTGCTTCCTCTTCCCTTACCACCCACCTACTTACATATAGCTCTTCTCAAGACATTTCTAACTGGTAGTCTGGCCTTCCTTCAGCGATAGCCCAAAAAAATATTTCACTACTTAAGCACCATCAAAAGTCCTCTAGATACAAGAACAGATTTTACTGATGTATAACGTGCCAGCCCTTTCACGAATACAATGAACTTTAAATGGCAAAATAACAGCTGAACTTATCTCATCACTTCCAGTATAAACCCACCAATTTTTTACACCTCCAATAGATCCCAGTGCATGAATCTCTTCAGGGCAGGTGTAAGTTTCTACCCGTAGGGAACCTGAAGCACACTCCTACTTTCCATCTACACACAACAGAGCATGAGACTGGCAGAGACAAGAGGAAAAGTTGCACACTGCTTTAGAGGAGGAGCCCAGATCGGTTAAGCAACTAGTCCAAGGTCAAACATGAGTTTAGTAGTAGAACAAGAACTGAAGTACGTGCAAAGTCTCGTATCTCCATCTGTAGCCACACCTATAAGCTCAGATTTCCTCCAACAGCAACCGTAATAAAATAAATTGTATACAGCATTTTTACAAACTTTCATTTGTTAAGCCTCAAGACTCGTTCAAGAAAAGTATCATTTAACAAACAAGGCAAAGAAACTAAAAGTGACCTATAGGTCACCAGTGCTTGTGTAAGCTAATGTTTATGCCTCTCTATTCTTATCAGAAATAAGAGAGTTTGAGTTCCAGGTATTAACTTAGCATGACTGCATTCCACTCACATTTTCAAAGAACCTTCTGACCAATTAAAAAAAAAAAAGTAATTATTTTGTCTTTTAAGTTGTAAATACCTTTAAACACCATCATCTTATTTTTCGTTGTGTGCTTAATACACTTATTTTGTGCACGTAACACAATACATATTTATGTAAGCATCAGAAACCAACTTACAAGCCAGTCTGAAAGAACATTCTTAGGGCCACACAACAAATTAACATTAGAGCTGATACTAATACACAGCAGTTTTACTCTCACATCCGTATTTGGCCACCTGACCATATTACACCTTTAAATAAATGCTTATGTGAAGAAGTGACTATGGAGTAAGCCACATGAAAAGAGTGAAGGAAAGAACACTTTTATCTTGATTCTCTTAACAGAATCCATTTAATTATAGGTCTGTATCAATGAAGAGACTTATGAAACATCAGCACTCCAAGATTCAAGGATTCATATGCTTCCAGGTATTTTAAAGACTTTCTCAGCTGCATTCCCTCATTCCTCTTAGGGATCGATGCTTTTACTTGAGAAGAAAATACCTTATTTTACATTTTGATGAAACCATAAATCACAAATAATAAAAACACAGAAGATGCAAATGTAAGAGATGTATACACTGACCAGGTCCATCATCTTGAGTCCTTCTAAAAGCTTACAGTTCCTGTTTTTCAGCCTGTGGGCCTCATCGATGACCACGCAACGCCATGGAATGTTACGCAGCTCCGGGCAGTCAGTCAAGATCATTTCAAATGTTGTGATAATAGCATGGAACTTGTAGGAGCCCTTTATCACACGACCCTAAAAAGAACAGCAGAGGTTAAAGTAAACTCCCCGGCACAGAAAGGAAGGACATTTGTTCCATCTTCAAAATTCATTCTTTAAAAATACAAAACAGTACAATGGGCAAGATGTTTTAAGTAAACAAAGTCATTACTGCTGACTCAATGAGGAAATACAAATGTGTAAGTTTACTACTGGCTTCATGCTGGCTATGTTTTCAATCCTGTAAAAAGGCCCACAGAATCACTGCATATTCACTACAAAGATGTTATACAAGTATTTCAGTCATAATTCATATGGATTATACTAATGCCTTGAAGCATTAATGTATTGCTGGTTTTAGACTTTGTCAAGACAATTTCCGTCCTTCTTTTAAATCAAAGATAAGCGATGGTCCTCCCAAACAATCCAAATAAGCCTACATTAATGCTTCATTTTATGACTACTAGAATATTTTGCTCCCAATAAACACTAATTTTTTTTGGTGGACATCAAGTATTCAAAACACCTACAATTCTAGTAAACAGCTTTAAAAAGAAGCAAATATCTGAACTTTTAAATCAAGAGTGTATATATCTGGATACATTTCCTTGATATTTTTGTAAATTTTTGTTAAGGAAAGTTCAATGGGACAATTTACTTGATGTCTGGCACCATATTCACTATGTGGTTAGTTGAGGGTCTTATTTTTAGGGCTGACACTGTTTTAAAAAAAATCCCTGAATAAACTTTACTCATGATCATGAAATGACCATCTTTCTAACATTACACTATATTTCTTCCCAATCTTGTTCAACGAACAATGTAACTCCTGTGTCACTGAGTCTGTGCAGGAACACTGTCTCTCTAAGGAGTGGCCTCACACAAGTTCAAAGCCATTCTGTGTTTTCAAAGCAGGACTGTGTTGTGGGTTGTATATCAAATACATTTAAAAAACCCCCTATTTTTACAGTAAGGTGACCATTTTTTCCTTCAAGCACATGCAAATCTGAATCCTTTTATAAGTGATCTGTGTATAAACCTCTCCAAACTGTGGGGATCAGAACTGGCTACTGACTCTACAATGATTGGAAACCTGGTATCTCTAACTCGGCACTAAATCTGCCTACGCACATCAAGAGTACTTCAGAGGAAGTACCTGGTGAACAGTCCTTTTTCGCAGCATAGTCCAGAAACATTTATCTTAGGGAGAAAAACAGTTGTTACCTAACAAACAGCAGATGAAGATACACTAAGTGGGCAACTTACAAAGCCAGTAAATTGATACGCTGTGACCTTTCATAAGCCAGATATAACTGTGAAGACACAGGAATGCAGCCCAGGAGATTCTTTCCTAGTAATGGGAAACACTTCTGTGAGCAACCTCATGACTATATGACAAGCACTGCTCTTCAAAAATGTTCACTACACAAAGCAGCACATCCAAGTGAAGCAAAAAACCGTAAGAGGGACCCCTTGATTATATATTTAGGGCTGTCTAAATCTCACATTAAAATATGCATTGTGGTCTTGTCACAAGAGCTCTTGCTATTTGAAAGACAGTCAAATGCTGTACTGAAGAACACAGGAGTAAATCAAGCAGAAAGTTCGAAGAGCTCTTCAAAGAGCTCTTTAGAAGGTGAATGATGTTGCTCTTCAACAGCTTCAGGCCTCCAATACTCAGGGAAGTATGGGAAAGAATCCTAGGTAATCCTACTAATGTCACATTTGAGAAATTTAAATGTGGAAACTTCAAGAAAAGTGACCTATAGCACTGTCACAGGTGAATTCTTAAGGAACTAGGAATCAATGTATCCTGTTTCAGTGTGGCATCCAAATGAGTTCTCTGATGTTCGAACCACAGGAATTTCACAACCACTTACTCAGAGAAGTTCTTCCATTTGAGGAAATCAATCTTCCTAATCGGTAGCAGTTTCCTGTTCTATTTGGGAAATTCTTCTGGCAGTAACTCAAGCAACAGCTTGTTACCTTGTGGAGGTAGCCACAAGGGACAGCAATTAGATAGGAAAATAAAAGTTGGGTTATGTTTTGGGGTATTACCTCTTAGCAGATACAAACTGAAAAGATCAATTGGATGTGTGTAAGAAGTGGACTTCTAAAAAGATGTAGATTCCACCAATGGGAACCGTGAAAGATTATTATGGTCTTTTCCCACCAGACTCCACTTTGAGGAACAAGAGAACAGATGCAAGAAATGTGCATGTTAACCAATTATTGCTGGAAGGCATCTGGAAAACTAAAGTCGTGGTCACTTTATGAAATGCAATTCAATGTCATCTTCTGTGAAAGACAAGAGTCCCTATTAGTGAAATACTGCCTTAATCTGCTGCATGCTAAACATTCCTTGCAGAAATCTGAGGTAATCCTATGCTGATGATACGTTCATAGCTCAGTAGCTTCTCAGCAAGGAAGAAAAACATGCAGGCAAGAAAATACTCTCTTAAGCCAACAACCACTGAGCCCAAAAGGAATGAACTGGGTAAGTCAGAAAAAGTCTTGAACATCAATAGCACTATTTTGAATTACAATCAACCAAGGACAAGGTATTTGGTTTCTACACATGACCCAGGTAGGTGGTTTCTCTTTTTAGTCCTCATTACACTGTGAAGTACATTTCCCTCACAAACAAAGTCAACTCTTTTGCAGGGCTTGGTCATTAATTTTATTTGGCATACATATATTTTCCTGATCTTACAACAGAACTCTTTCTCGGAGGTAGAATACTACAGAACAGCAACTGGGTTATTTGGTATTCCACACAGGGAAGGACCCTCAGAAGGACCTTTCAGTTCTATTGCTCAAGAACACCAGAAGAGGCCTCCCTGCATGTCCTTCACAAGTAGAAGGCAGGAAGGGATTTTAGGGGAATGTCTCTGGCAGCGTGGTACCCTTAGTGCTGAGGTCACACCACTGCAGATACGTATTTTGTTATTGACTACTCTCTAGGTTTTCACAACAACCTGACTCTGATTACTGATGTTGACATTGAAAAAAATCACACTACTGCAGATGGGGTAGGTGCTTCTTATGCATGCTGCCTCTTATTATTGCCCTTCAAAGCCACTCAGACTTTCTCAGCGTTCAATTGTGTTTTTGAGAACCAGGTCAGCTTGAGAGGCCTCTTTTCCTGTTAAGACCTAAAATGCCAAAGATGCCAATGTCTGGGTTGATGTGTTTGACAAGGGGACTAGAAATGATACTGCCAAAGCCTGCCTTCTTTCTCTCCCTTCTCGTCCCCCATCGTACACCTACTGAGGGTACTTCACAGGATGTCACGCTGAACACTACATGGGGATTCTTTTTGTCAGAACATGAAGAGATTTTTTGCCTGTAATGCAGTTTCTACCATGCGTTTCACAGCTGACACAGTCTTACAAAGAACAGAACACAGAAGGTGATTTCATGACACATCTAAGCTAGCTGCCACCAAAAGGATAAGTTCACTCCATTTCTCCTTTATCCCCAACCATGGCAATTGTCTGCTTCTCCTCTTAAGCTAGTTCAGGGAGCAAAGCTAGCAGAAAATGATTCATTTTTCTGTGCCATGAGTGCTTTGTCATTACTCGCTATGGGGTCAAATGACTGCCATGGTGATTACAAGAGGCGAGGTAAGAATATGGCAACAGGGGGAACAAAACTTTCTGCATCTTGCTTCAGATTCTTTTAGTTGCCTTTAGATCAACGAAACAATATTGCCAAAATAACACTAAAGAATCTGTACAGTAAGTGGGATATTTCTGATTGACTTTCCTTCAGGTTTCATGCTATGTAACTGCTGTGTCTTAAGGGGAAGAACACACTAAGAACAAGCACTGCTTAAAATAACAAAAATACATGATTTTTAGCACAGGAAAGGCTTCAGCAGAGAGAGTATTTGTATAAACCCAGATTTTTAAATTTGATACAAAATATCCATCTCTGATAAGAAATAATTTTACAACCATAAAAAGTACAAATCAATTCCAGTTCATTTGTGTATTATAGGTCTAGGTAAGAAGTTAAATATGATTATTATAATAATGAATATAAGCCATTAAATCTCAGTGTAGCAACTGTTATTTAAATCAATCTTCTTTAACAACAGCTTATATGATTTTGATTTGAAAGTTTATTTGATAAGTTGCTGAGAAAATGGTTAGTTCCTAGGCCAAACAGATATAACTTCTAACTACTAGAAATCACTATTTGTTTCTCTACTATATTTAAGTACGCGGGTTCTGTTTGCCCTAATGGCATGTCAAGTTGTGGCACAGTCACTACCTTCAAAACAGTTTTTACTCAGTTCTTTCCCTGTAAAAGCATATTTTCTATCTTGTAACCATCCTCATAAGCTTTTCCCTAAGACTCCAGGTTTTCCAACACTCTTTCTGAAGACAGGAAGCGAGAAGTAGGCAAAAATGGACTACCCACTATGTTACTGACAATGGTAAGAACGCTGTAACTTTTCTACTGTTTAATAAAGATTTCTTTCCTCCTACACACTTTCACTACACTAGGCCTTTTAACCAGTCTCACAGTATGAACTCATGTTTAACTGGTTGTGTGTCATGACACAAAAGATCTGCATTTTTCTTACAGCCTTCCCAGAACCAAGCTCTCCCTACTGTAAGAATCACCTCCATTCCTTGTCCACAGATAGCCCTGTATTTAGCTATTCTGAGTACTGTTAGCTTGGATCCAATTTATTAAGTAATACAGCTTACTCTGTATCCATGAAATGTCTTAATTATTTACCACTCTCCCCATCTTTGTGTCATTTGAAAACTTCCTCAGTAATGATTTTATGTTTTCTTTCAGGTCATTGATAAAAGTGTTATATAGCTCATGGACACGAACCAATCCCTGAAGATCTATGCTGGAAATGCAAATCATTTCTCATTTACAATTACATCAAGAAATATCAGTTAGCCAGTTTTAAATCCACTTAATGTGTGCCATATTGATTTTATATCATTCTAGTTTATTAATCAAAATATTCAGTGGCATAAAATCAAATGCTTTACAGAAAATCTAAATATATGAATTCACCACTATCACTTCTTTAAGCTCAGCTGGAAATAATACTCCACAATATATCAAATCAAGTTGAACGACCACTTTTTTTTCTCTTAAGTAAGTGAGGAGTTTTTCTCTTAAGTGAGGAGGATTATATTGTTTTGTAATAACATTCGATGTATGCACATTATTATTCCCCAATCCTGTTTACTTACTCTTGAGTAAAGCCATACATTTAAGTGTAAAGATCTGTTGCTCTTTATAGCTTCAGTTTTGCAAATATTTTTCTGTATCTACCCCCACTCTTTTCTGTACTTGCTCTCCTTCTCTTGTAAGGACTATTCAACATGACTGCAGTAACACAGATGCAAAATATTTCTGACTTATAAAATTTGATAAAGAAGCATCGACAAGTTTAATTTCTGCAAGCTGGTCTTTCCTGGAATGGTAGGCAAAGATTGATTTTTTTTCAAGCTTAGTTCCAATTAAAGTAGTTTCTTCATTAAGAATCTTTTCTGCCAGCTCTCCTCAGGAACGAAAAATTATGAAAACCATGTATGAAACAATGAAACCCTGAACAAGAGTTGCACCATCTCAGTAACTCTTGGTGCCTCTCTATTTCCAGCCAATCTCTTGGCTATTATTAAAAAACACACTCTTTATTAATACATATATCTTGAATTATTAGCTAAAACCTACTATACCAGTACTAAAAACCTAATTGATGCTTAGGTTAATTAACAACAGTAAAGCATATACAAAAAAGAAGGGGGAAGAAAATAATCACAAAGAGCTTTTACCTGTGGATCTTTGAAATACATTTCATACAACTGAATGGTCCGCCGGCTTGCTTGACTCCCATGATATACAACCACATTCAACTCTGTCCAGGTGCGGAACTCCCTTTCCCAGTTGGGAATTGTAGACAACGGTGCAATAACCAAGAAAGGACCGTGGATTCCTTTCAAATATATCTCATAGAGAAACGTAATGGACTGGATAGTCTTTCCCAACCCCATTTCATCTGCTAAAATGCAGTTTCGTCTGAAAACAATAATAAAAACAGTCTGAACGATTTATTCCTCACTTAAAACATAGAAAATCAGTAAGGAGCTAAACTGAGTAAACCAGAAATTTCTAGAATGGCAGTTTTATAGGGAAAAGACTCAATCTTTTTTGCATTTTAAATAAATGTTATAGCTTGTGATGCAACAGGCATGGATATAGCCATTTTATGTACCTCTCAATATCACATAGGGAAGGAAGGGGCAGCAGGGGTGCGATGAACACATATACATACAAAAGCATTTGCTACAAGAAAAGGAGTACAGGAGAACTGCCATGATTCTGGGGCAAGACAGTAATTATATTCATGTTTTATGTAATGTTATGTTATCAACCCAAATTAGTTTGTATACGACTCATGCAGCAAAAAAAGAGACACGTAAATAATTCTAAAACCTCACTTTAGCAGATTACTTTAAAAGGTTATTGTTTCAAACAAACTATAAAAGCTTTTCCAAAGCAGGATTCAGTAGTAAGCAATATTTTACGTACGTGTTGTACCAATTGAAAAGAAGCCAGTTTACTCCCTCCAACTGGTATTCCCTGAGTTTGTTATTGTTTTTATACTCCCTGGAACTCTCTGATTTCTTCCAGTCATCGGCAGGAGGTCGCTCCTGTTTCAAATACAGCAAATCCCATTAGTGGTTTCTGAAAGACCACATTACTTTACTATTTTCAAATAAAATCCTCTATATGGAGCCAATTCTTACCACACGCTCCATTTCTGGCTCCCTAGACATCAGTTTCTCAAATTCTTCGATCTTAGCTTGGTCAATGTCTTGCTTCAGCTCCCAAGTGCTGTCTTCATAAGGAAGCGAACACCATTTCACCAGATAATGCATTACAGGCTTTGTTAAGACAAAAATAAGATTACATCACAATTTAAAAAGAATGTAAGTGTAACCTCTTTTACAGGAAAACTGCAGGCCAGATACAATTCAAAAAGCTTTACTAGACCTGAATACCTGAATCAGCCAAAAGGATAAGCAAACAGCAGGCTGACACCTTGAGAACCTAATGAAGTAAGATAAGAACGCTGGGAATTCAGGCTTACCATCAAAACAAGCACAACACTACATTTAAAATCACTAAGGTTAAACTAAAATTTAGAAGTAAAACCATATTCATTTTCCAACAGTTACAATTTCCGTGCTTTACCACATATTTAAACAGTCAACTGTTTTTCCTTGTCAGTGCCATCACAAAATTCCCAGCAGGCAACCCAAACACCACCATTCACTGATAGAGCAATACGGAAACACTGACAGCGTCAGTGAAGCTTTTTATTCTCCTAGGACCAAAAAGGAGTCTTCTCCTGGAAGACAAAGTGATCTTGGTCTGCAGAACAGGTCATTAAAAGGTAAGAAATGGTGAATTCAGGGCCTTTTCTGCAACAGATATTCTAAACAGTGTCTAAACTATCATGACATTTAGCTAAGATTCTTGCAATTTTCTTTTAAGTTCTGTGTTATCTGCATGGACATATTTCTACAGTATTAAGTACCACTTTAGATCTATATATCAGAGGGGGTTTTTGTTGTTGGGGGTTTTTGATGGGTTGTATTTTTTTAAAATATAAGTAACTTATAAGAAGTTTGGAATTCCCACTTACACCCCTTTATTTTAGGAAAACTGCTATATTAGGCAATGTTTTCTCAAATACATTCCTATTCTCCACACATATACACTGGTAGCTTCTGAAGTGTTTAATATATCCACATTTCTAAACAGTAAATTCTAAACACAGTGTCTATATGACTACAGCTGCTCCAAAAGTTTTGTTTACCTCTCCATTATCATCTGTGCTACGTGAAAAATCCATGATTCGATCAACTTCCACATAATCTGGATTAAAAAGCTCATCATCAATCTGTTCAAGGAGAGAGGCAAAAATATAAAAGATATCTCTATTAGCCCTTCCTGAGAGAAAAATTATTATATATTTCACCAGGCAATAATATTTTGGGTCACGGTGACATAGAATTTATATTTGGCAAACTTCAACATGTTAATTGAAATGCTACAATTCAGCAAGATCATTCCCCATGAGGGAATCAGACTTCTCAGACTTTGTTAACTGGGCCTCTTAATTACTGTGTGAAACCTTTTACTGTGAGAGAATGTTTAAGAATATTTTAAATGAAGTGTGAAATTACAATTCACTAATGAGCAATCGAAAAGGCTTATGGCATGCAATGCATTTAGCATTCTTGAAAACTACAGCTTGCAATAAAGAAATTAGAGCCTTGTACACTAAGTGCCTTTGGATTATTTTAACTACAGGAATTGTCTAACTGCTTTATAAGCAAGATTCAAAGATTATTATTTCAAAAACTGAGAAAAAAAACACTGCATGCATACACAGTTTCTCCAAAAATAACAATTCATGTTTTTTCTTATCCATTCAATGACTTACAGGATTCTTTTGTGGACTAAAGTGTTGTTTCATTTTATACTTTTAAGATTCCCTCCAATAGAAAAGGTAGACAAAAGGACTACAGACTATGCGCATATTGATAGCATTTTCTAAAACACAAACAAATTCCAAGTATTTACTATAACTTGTGACCCACAGGAAAACAGATTTTAAAAAATAAATAAAAAAAGAAGCAATTCCAGGCATCTTCACTTAGAACAGATGTTAAATTTTACAATGCTGCTGCTTAATGACATGATATACTGAACTTGTATAGAGTTACCGAACTTACTATAGAGTAACTATATGTTACTGTAAATTTTCATGTTTATTAACTTTTTCTTAACTTCAACTCAAATATCAGGAGTCTTGAAAGTTAATTTACTCTACTTCCTTAGGCATTAGTATTACCCAATGCAGCTAATTCTTTATAGGTGCCACCCTATTTTATAATCATCTCAAAGCATCTTTGGATGCTCTGACATAGTCTTCATAGATGTTCTGCACTCTTGCCTAGAAGCACAATGTATCAATTCCTCCTCCCCCAAATTCCTGGAAATTTTATCAAAATATATCAATTAGATGCACTTAATGAGAAACTCGTAGTGACTTCACAGAAGTTTTCAATTTGCAACAGGTTTTGTTTAGCTTGAACTATATAGTAAAAATACAGATAAATAAATAAATACAGTAGCACATGAACCTGTTTTTTCTCAAAAGACAGCATTTTACTGAAAGGTAAGCTTTCAGAGACACAAATCAGCAGATCCGGTCTTTTATTGACAGGACCCCTGCCACACTACTGCTTATGGCTCTAAGTGAAATTAAATTGATGATAAAAAGCTTAGAATCCCTAGTGAGCAGCAGTCCATAACACTGAAAAATGTGATGCATTTTTCTGGCATAATCAGTTCCTGAGAAAAGAGACCTGGTACTGATTCAGAAAGAGTCATGCTTACAATGCAAACCACTAACTGCCCTAAGGAGAAAAAAAAAAAAAAAATATATATATATATAAAAAATAAAGTCAGGACAGAACACTTGAGTTTCATAAACTTGCAAGACTTGGATCATGCATGGTTATACTTTATACCAGAATAAACACTACTGATATATCACCGAGTTGTTCAAAATCTTCTGCTTGTATACAGAACAAGAATTCATAAGAATATTCCTTAAATACTCAAAAGAAACAAACAAAAAAATCATACTTCTGAAAGGAATTTGTTCTGGCCCTGTTTTGCCTTAAACCGCTTAATCTTCTGCTGAATTCTCTTGTCTTTGTCCAGCTCTTCCACAGATGCCCACTGACAATGAAGGTAAGAACTAGAAGATGAAACAGAAAATCTTACTCAAAACTATGCTTCCACTGCATATTCCTATGTATCCCACTAATATAGCTAGATCTTTCCAGCACGTTGTAGTGCTACGCTTGGAAGACTGGGCACTATCTTCTTCATCATACAAGTTATTAATTAACAGATCACCTTTAATGGAAGTAATTATACTTAATAATGGAGAAACTTGTCAGTAAGTAAAAAACAAGTCAGTCAAAATGTATATACATACCTCATACATTTAGTGTTTGGCACAAAGCTAATATGATTTTTATTGGACATACTTAAAACAGAATTAGTATACAAGACATTTATCATAAATGTTACTATTTAACATCATATTCTCTCAAAGAGTAGGATATTTAGAAGTTAATAAATATATGCAAACATTTTAAACAGTAACATGCTACACACTGGTTTTTGTTTTTTTTTTTTTGAGAACAGCATTGTAATTAGAAATCACATATGAGTCAAATGAAGTTTTAACACTAATAGAAAGAAAAGAAAAAACGTAAATGCAGTTCAATGGTAATAGTTCATCTTTAAGAAAACACAAAGTAAGGAACAGCATCTCTGCCAAAATCACTAGTCCCACTTTATAATTAGAGTCTGTCAAAAGTTATATTGCTAAGAAGTCTAAGATATGAATAGTTAACACAAAAATTACATGCCAATGTAATAAAACTAAACAAAGCATTATTAAGCTATTAAACATCATGCAATAATCAATATAGTGCAAAGGGCACAAAGGTGGCAGCATATTTAAAGTGAAGTCCACTATCTGCAGTTAGCTACAAGAAACTCACTTTAAGTGAATTTCTGTCTCTCTGATGGAAAAGTTACTAAAATTAAACACGATATGCTATTTTTCTAGAAAAAGAATCTGGTTATCTAGCTGTGAAGTACCTTAAATATTGATTGCATTACAGTTTCATAGTCCAGAAGTGAAACAACATGCTGCTCCCACCACTACTGCATCCCTTTTACGGAGGGGCAGCTATCTGCTGGAATATTGGAAGCCATCTCGTTTTTTCTCTTGGACATTTTGTTGAATGCCATCTTGTTTTCGAAACAAACGTTAAGGGTTGGTTTTGAGTAGTTTGCAGGCATGTTACTGTAAGGTTGCAGGTAGATCTACACAGCCGCATAGGTATGTGCTCATGAATCTGCATCCATAACAGCCTTAGATTGAAGTTTTTAATAGCAGGAGCAATTTTACCTATCGATTTCATTTTCGAGAGAACACAAATTAAGACAACACCATCAAACCTGCTACCACCAATGCAAAGTATTTCCCTGTTTATTTGCCCCTGTTTGGGATTAAACATTAGAAAGGTTTAAAGTTGGATAGTAACAGTCGTGTAATTTACAAAACCAGTTTTTTGAAACTATCTGGAAATTACGTGAATGTAAAGATAGCAATCAAACCTACAATTTTACTTACAAGTTTTTGTACTTTACATAGAATTCCTCTATTTCTACCTCCTCTCCATTCTCCATCTACAAGAAAAGAATTGTTGAAACATGAAATTAAACCACTAAACAGCCCAATTTAGTTAATGATTAAAACTAACTGAAATACAGAATACGGTCCCCACATAGAGAGACAAGAGGAGGTGGAGGAAAGTGTTTGTGGGGGGAGGACACGGGTGAGGAGTTTCCTCCAGCAGCTTACCCAAGTACATACTGCACTGCTTACTACAACTTCCAAGACATGAATCATTTGAACTCCTCCCTAACCACATGCAGCTTCATTCACAACCTCACCCCAAATCTGGCTTTCTGCCAAACCCACAGTGTTAAGTAGAAGCCAAGTGTACCATTTTCTCAGGCAGCAGCCAATTAGCAACTGCACTCCTGAATGCCATATGTATTATTTTTGGCTGGCTCATGGCAACTTTACATTGTGGGTTTTGTAATGTTTTAAAAAAGAGTTTTAAAGGGGGTTTATTCCTCCATATAGTTAATAACTCCAAACAAGAAGCCATATAAAACTAAACCTTATACCTCTGCTATAATTTTAGTGCATCAGTGTTCATGGCTTTAGTTTTACTCAACGGTGCAATTAAATTCACTCAGGCAAGATGTCTCACATACAGAGCAGCCAAATTAAATTAACACCCAAAAACTACATTTAAAGCAAGGTTAAAGTTGTGATATAAACCAGCAAAACCAAGGGCATTCAGTGCTAAGGGTTGAGACTACCCTTAACTCATCCCTAGTGCCAAAGTATTGCATAACATATGGCATGTAATACTTTGTTGAATTACTCCTGAACCCAGCCATAGGACGAACTAAGGACAGTGCACCAGGCACACGTTTAGAATTCAGTTTATGTCACAACATTAACGGTTTGTGTTTACTAATGAACTTTGGAACAATTTTAAATACAAGAGGATTTTCTGGTTTACATACTTCATCAGGGACAACATCTGTAATAAATATTGTATGTAGCACTGAACAGACAAAACTGTTGACCCTTGCACAAGTTAACATCTGCCATCTTTTTTATATATATATATGTATATATATATACACACACAAATGAGGAAAAAAAATATGTAAAAGAGAGACCACTCTGAAGCTAGAGGGTGAATTGTCATCTTCCAAATTCTCTCTCAAAAGAAAAGCTGCTAGACATTACTTCTGTAACAGTACAATTAAAGATCAACAGCAGCAGCTGTATTAAACTCTGTTTTAGCACAGGAAAGAAAAAGTTAATGCATTCCTAATCCCTGATTTACATAGTATTCCTTCTCTTCTAGAGACTAGCAAGGGATTTTATCATTTTAGCGTTTACATTACTCTAGTACAGTCTGCTTGTGTTCCTTTTTAGAGAAAGGAGCATCCCCAGCTTCCACCTAGTTCTCCCCGCAGAAATGCAAGAAGATAAAAGTATTCCTGGTGCTACTTTTTGATCTTGAATCCTCTCTTGAAGGAGATAAACTATCCCTTAACCCTAAACACAAGGAAGAAGCTTCTGTCACTTACAAAGATATTGTCATAGAAAGGAATTTGAAGACCATCAATTATTTTTTTTTAATAAAAAAATGTAAAAGGGAGTATTTTTCAAGAGGGTATTCATATTTAGAGGTCAAATCTGTATTAAAAAAAAAGTATTAGAAAAATGGAGACCCCATTATCTGAATCTATTCACTACCCTGAGGCAAAATCAGTCTTTAAGAAGTCCTCTCTAATTTTAAGACATTAACTTTTTTATTTTCTGAAATATATTATGGTCAAGTCTCCTTGATTAGTTTTAAAACAGAACCCTTTGAGGTACATCAATCTTACAATGACAATATGGTTAAACACCTTTTATATAAAAGGTTTCATATTAGCTAATTTAACTCCCCTCAACAGCATTTCAGTCATGTATTTTCTGTCAACTACCAACTTAATAACAGTAATTTACAATGTAAATCTTGGTAAAACCTGTAACCTTCATGAATAAAATGTACTTTGTATTGTCTAATAGGTAATAACTGGTCTATGTCATTATACATTCTATAAGTGTGCATTAAAAGATTCACCTAAATAAGAAGTATTTTGGAAAAAAAAATCTTTCAAGAATCTTACTGTCATTCACGTTTACCGCCCCCAAAAAATTCTAATCAAGTTACAATCACCAGCACTCAAGTAAGGTTTAACAATACATCAGTTTAGGATGTAAGAGACAGAAGCTTATGGCTTTGGTGTCACTGTCCAACCCCCACTAAACATACATTTACATTAGCCAGGTAAAAAGGTGAGATCGAACATTTATGCAAAATTCTCCCAACACTGATTATGCAGACATCCTAAAGTAGCGCATGGCAGACTTAGGTGATGGAGACACTTCAAATTATCATTGCCCAGGTGCAACCATAATTGACAATCTGATCCACAGTCTCTGCAGATAATTTAAGAAATAAATGATCCCTTCCTTCAAGCAAATACTTAAGAGCACAAAATCTTGCACTGCCATTGCCACAGAAATGATACAGTAACACCTGCTAATAAAAAAGTTATTTGAGCAAGCCACTCAGGTGTAGGGTGAAACCAAACAAAAACCAAACACCTCCCCGCCCCGACATATCAACTGCTAGAAAAATAGACAAAAGAACACATTAATAACAGATGCAAAGCAACACATAAAACCCAATCATCTCAATTGACACACAGTACTAGACTGTAAACTAATCAGATTGTGGAAGAGACGTAAGCATTTGTTTAGATCTAATTCTCACCACATACTGGTAAGCAAAAAGAGAAATTCAGATGTGTAACATGCAGGTATGATGTTCTACAAACTCCACATCCTTCCATAATACGTGCTGCTTGTGCTGAATCGCACATTTAGTGCTAGCCATTCCTTTTCAAAGATAAAGGAGCCAAAATTCAAAGAAGACTAAAGCTGGCCAAGAGAATAGTTAGAAAAACAGAAAATTTCCATATACAAACTTAGGACATCAGGACCGTGATGGTTTGGAAAGAGTGATACCTTAACAACATTTTCTGCAAAAAGGAAGAGCATTCAACAGAATTCTAAATTCCATGTTAAGAACAACAGGGAAAAACATTTGTCTTTTATACTTCAAACATGAACTAAAGTAATTTCTACCTTTTATTCTGTGCATTTCAAAATTGGTGCCAAGTACAGTGCTGCATCACATCTGGCAACTCCAAAACTAAACTAAGGCTATTTCTGAGAAAACCAGCATAATTTTACAATAAGAAAACTGCTCCAAAAGCGTATTCGTTATCTAATGTCCTTTACTTGAACACAACATCTTTGTTACAACCTAATCCACTGAAAGCTTTCCTAGTGAAACCTTTCCTCATGTTTATTTTATGCACTGGTCCTGATCGTAGCAATTTTACTTTGATTAGTAATCTAACAACCAGGGTTTTGATGACGTCAGTATGTGTAAAAGACCTTTAATAAAAGCACAGTTGGATACTTCAGATATTAAATATTAACATTCTGAAATCCATATTTTATTTTATTTTTTAAATTTTATTTTGGAAAGGAGGATTGGGGAAAAGAGCAGGGAAAGAAGAGACACCCCTCAAACCTGAAAATACAATCCATAAAAAACATTAAAGAAAGAGCTCAAAATAGAGCTTGCCTCCAGCAGAGCTTGCAATCAAAGACATGTAGGCAGCAGACCAACCACTTCCCACAAACTGCAGCAAAATACACACTCCCCATGAGTAATCACACCTTTGTTTGCAGAGGAGAGGAAGAGGAGAACAATAATTGGTGAAAAACAGCTTCCAATGTAAAGACATTTATGAAAAGACCACATTCTCCTCTCCTGCCTAGTAGACTATCAGGGCAACTAATTACCGAGTTTATATTACATGAAGTTTATCTGAAAAATAAGCCTATGGTTCAAAACACAAAATATAGCTCTAGACTTCAAAAAAAGCCCTAGAGGTTTTGTGCTGTGAAAGCTGCAGAAACAGGTCAAATTCAATCACAGCCAGTCATGACATTGCATGAATTTAGGTTTGCAAAGCTGTTAATGATGTTATGACAGTAGTAATAAAATAAAAAAACAAAAAAATCCCCCCCAACAAAAATGCCACAACATTTAAAAAAAAATAATAAAAAAAAAATCCATGAATAAAGGAAATTTTCCGTCCTCCAATTTGAAAATTAACACTTTGAGGAAAAGAAACATTTCTGGTTAACTAAGATCCACATGAGCACCGTATCTATATTAACTGGACAGTTTCCTCCCAACTGCAGTACAAGTCAGAGAATTAGCTACACAAAAGAATCTATAAAATATAATAATGCTCTTTTTGGAACAAGATTTTTTCTGCTTCCTACTTGGAGTTTTAATAGTTTGGAAGTGCAAAGGCCAATCAAGTTGTGAAGCAGATTACAAGAATCTGTAAGCAAAATAACATAACTAGCAACCAGGGCAGAATTAAAAGAGAACTACACTTAAATAGTGTTTCTTTCACCACCTTCAAATAGTGGCAAGGAAGATATTAGCCATCTATATATGTAACATTCTTGATCGCATGTAAAGTTGTTTTTGCTGCTATGCACAACCACTATCTAAAAACGCAAAAATTACAGGCAAGGATTTTTCTTTACTAGAGAAGGCAGAAACTTGGGATGCCGGAGAGTTCTCTCCTCAAAATCGCATGAAACATCACTCTGAAGGGAAGAGCGCCACAGATTTCATCCAGGTATATTTGCAAAATCAAAATATTTGTATATTTGCAAAAATCAAAATTCTCATCCAAAAAAACCACAACAGAAGAGTAGAAGACTAAACAAATAATCTGTTTTGTGTATGTCTATCCAAAAGCATGTTAAATACCATCTAAAGACACTTTCAGGGAACCTCCTCAATTCAAAAGTTTTTGAATTTGGAATATCCAAGGTATTTTAAGAACTTAATAGGAGCTTCAGGAGACATATGCTTAGTGTGTTTAAAAATATGGGGGGGAGGGGGTTTTGATTTGTTTTACCTTTTTCTTGACTGAACGGCTACTCATGATCTTCTCCACAACAGGACCTTCAGCATCAGCAGATTCCTACATCACAAATACCACACAAGAGTTATGGGAGTGCATCTTTGTTAAAGACTTCCTTCATTAGAAAAACTCCAAATACATCTTTGCAACTCGAGTTTAATACACAGGAAGAATCCTTCCCCCTCGCACAAGAACTTAGGAGGATTCAAACAGATTTAGCACCAAAATAAAGGATTGAAGGATACTTGTTTAAGCCCATTTTTAAGAGCTAACGCAAGTCTAGCTCTCTCAGTAAGGCTCACGTGCACAGATATACAGGTATAACCACACAGACAGTTCACCTTTCCTAAAACAACATGTACTTCCAGCACCATACAGTCTAAATATTAGATGTTCAAAAACTCTAGTTGGTTGTGTAAACATCCAAACGATAGCTATCAAAATTGCCTGCGATTCTCTATCACGTTAATCCACTATTACAACTGCAGGCAAACCTACCAAATTCTCCTTCTGATAAGACACAATTAAGAATGGAGATCGCATGCAATATTTCGCAGGGCTTAACAAATTGCCAAATTAAACACCAAAGAACATGTATGTATTCTCCAACAGGTCATCAGTTAGTTAAGTGAAGTAGTTCTTTGAAAAAGCACTACAAAACAATGAGATTGTTACAACAGTCATTCCTACATTATTACCCCTCATCTTATTCAAACTATTTTATCCATCATTTACATTGCACAGAGAATAAAGTGTACCCTGCTGGGTACTACAAGGCAGTAATTTCATAAAGGGGTTCTTATGGTGCCTAGCAGCAGGGAACAAGCTTGAGTGGTTTATTAAAGTCACAGAAGCCAGACCACTGAATTCACAGAAGTAAATTCAAGACTCCTAGCAGTCCAGTTTAGGTTTCCATTAGGTAGAAACCATTCATTTCAAAGAACTGTGTTAAACTGCATATCATCAGCTTGTAAGCAAAGTCATGAATTAATATATTCTTTAAGAATGTAAAAAGCTAATGTCTTCTGGCACACTGTGCCAACCATTGATGAACAGCATTCAGGAAAAAGGCCTGTATTTGAACTTCAAATGCTGCAGTTACAGCCACCTTTCCAGTCCATTTGTATCTGACCTGTTGCTCTGATTGAGAAGTATTTGAAGGAGAGTCTCTTCCAGCAGCATCAGCATCATCAGCCTCCTCATCTGAAATCTTGAACTCCAGGTCTTCTGTGTAACGCTTCCTCTTCACCTGCCTGCTGGAGCGTCGCTTCTAAATGGAAAGCATTAATATTTTTCAGGACAAACAAAACTGATAAGCAGCAGAATAACTGAGAAAACTTCTTTGTGTTTCTCAGATACACTAATGTGTAGCAAATATTATTTGTACAGTGCCCTGGTAGAAATAGTGGAATCAAGACACTACTATTCTAAATTCCTGCCTGTTAGCTGCTCTTAAATTTTGGGGAAAACCAAACAAAAATCCAACCCAGCAAAAAACCCACCCACACCAAACCCCAACCAACAACAACAAAAAAAATCCACTTCATGCTTGTTCTGAGTTGGAAAACGGTATTTTGTTTTTTTCATTTTTTAGCATTACTAAACGATGTTAGAAAATTAGAAAACATATCTCAGAAAGCAATTAAAACCCAAGAAGTTGCACCTCTCAGTTCACATCTACAACAAACTTTGACAGATGGCCAATGCAGGAACCAAACACCACCTTTCCGCAGCATGGCCCAGTGTTGCTAAGCAGTGACAACACACTTGCTTGCTCTCCCCATCCACCCAGTCATACCCGGATTATCTTGTAGAGGTACTACAATGAAATACAATTTTCTCACTCCACTGACCCAGCACTGTTCAGAAAGACATCCTGCAGTACAGCATGGGAAAAGACCCCAAACTAAGAAGAGAATGAAAAACTTGAACCACCCCAAACTGAAAACATCGTTTCTGGGTCCCCATACCCTCATCTCCAGGATGAGAGAAAGCTTCAGAGAAACTGCAGAAAACACTCTGTAAAATACACAAGCATGCATTTGACAGAATTTGCAACTTGATGCTTAGTGCCAGATACTGTTTGACGCAAAAATAAAATTCAAATTCCCAGGTAGTCTGCATGAGCATCTCAATGGATTGATGTATATATTAAAAAAAGATGTTGTTGAATATCAACTGGTAACAAAACCACCATCTTGAGAAATTAATATACTACTTATTTTTACATCTTTCTCAGCTTAACAAACACCTTCACCAGTACATTCAAATACTTATGTAGCTTAACAGATCTATGCACCCGGGTCTCTCAATGTACATAGACAAAGTCAAATATTTACTTTTAGATAGTTAATCATACTTTTTAAAGCAGAAATACCTGATGTGCTTCACAAAATTAGAAATTCTTTCTCTACCTGAATATGAAATTTCTGAGCAAAGGTTAAGTTTACACCACCTTTTTAAACAATGGTGATGTGGCCTCTACCTTTAACCCAGTAGCTTACAGGAGTTCCCACAAAACTGTAACCATATTTTAATGCTTGAAAATAGAAACCACTTGGCAAATTTGCACCCTAATTTCCATAATCACTGATAGGAAAATATCAATTTTCTTCTAGCTCAATAGGTAAGTCTTACCATTATTTTTGGTGCTAAATATCTCTTTTTCCATCTCCCCAATAGAAAGGATGCCTAAAACATAATGGCAATCTTCTATTTGATTTGTATTGACTTGGTTAGCTTCCTGTTTCCCCTAACATACACATAAGGCTTTGCAATTGTAATACATTGTTGTCAAAAACTGTGCTTACATTTACCTGCATCAGGTTATCTTTTACTCATTAACTGATCTATAGGCAGAAAGGTGAGTAATAGGCTTGATGAGGGAATATAAAAGAATCTGTATGGTAACACACAAAAGTAAGTATTTTTCCTCTCTAAAGATAATGCATCACTTTGTGTATTTCTGCATAATATCGTTACAGAAGACTCAGTATTTAACACTAAGAATGCAACAACGTTTTAGACAACTGCGTACTATCAATCTCAGTTGGGAAACACATAACAAGTTTATTAATTCTAGCTGTCCTAGCAGTTGTAACCCTTCCTTAAGTTTATGCAAAGTAGTGTGGGTGCAGTATAACACTCACAGTGTGAGAAAATATTAAGAAAACAAAAATTACCTGAAATACTTTATTACATTTAAAGTCATGCAAATACCCTAACACTTGCAGTCACAAAAAAGAAAAAATATTTCAAATGTCAAATTTATCAACCAATTGAGCTTCACAAAGAGAAAGTTTTGTCCTGCTAAACTGAAAACAAGCAAAACATGCATACATACTTAACTGCAGAGAGTATATAATCATCTGCAAATTAACCCTAAAAAAACCCACTGGCTCCAAAAGTTTCTTCTAAATCTTTTGTCAGTGTCATTAATCAGGCTGAGAGAGATTTGTGACATGGGAAAGAAAACTTACTCTTCAAGGTTTTTAATGCTTGTATGGTGTATCTCCACTATTCTAATTGAGAATACATGGTCTGCACGAATCAGAAATAATACTCTCTCTTCTATTGCTACTTTTGTTTTTAACTAGAGTATACCAGATTGCTCATATTTCATTATACTCTACATCCTTCTGGAAAAACAGTAAGGAGGGAGGCATAAGCCATGTGCTAGGACACCGCTGTTTGCCAACCTTTTCACCAGGGTGCTTTGACCATTCTCAAGCCACCATCAGTTTCGACATTTCTCGTAACTAGAACCAACACATCCACAACCTGACATGCAATGGATGACCACAATGGATTTCGGCAACACAGGATGACTCTTTAGGAGTCTCATACTTTCTCCATCACAACTTGGCTCTACCCCTTCATGAGGGAATTCTCAATTTTATTGCCCACTCTGACCACTGTCAGCAGAAGCAAGCCAGTAGCTGACCACTTCTTAACATGGCTAATGACAGAGCACGCAGAAGTTGTCATACATGCTATTTTTATTTCCAGATTTTCTTTACATGAAATAAAGTTCGGACAGAAAGTGACAGGTGTGCAGCAGTCAAGAGAAATTATCAATGCTAGTCGATGACTGGCAGCCCTGCAAAAAGGCCCTTCATCTGCTAAAGCACTGTAGTTAGAAGTCCCTGACATGCACGTTTCCAACATCCTGCTTTGTCACATCTTACTCTTGATTTCAGAAGGTTTGCAAGCCAATGCAAGAAGAAATACGAGGCTTACAAGCAAGACCTCATAATCGTACATTAAGTTTACAGAATAGAAAATTCAGCGCCGTAATTGCAACAGGGACAGAAGACGTGAAGATTCAGCAGCACTGCACACGTATCTGCCAGTAACAAGACTGTAAAGCGAAATTATGAGGAGGAATATTTGTTTTAGTAAAATACCCTTTTTGGTAAGCCATTCTAAACAACACAGAAAATACCCCAATACCTCTACCTCTGTAAAAGGCTGTAACAGCTAACAGTTTATGCATCTGAATTGCCAAAGGCTACATTGAACTTGAAAGATAGCATTACCTGAACCCCTGGGTCATCTTCATCTTCAGGATGAGGTGATGGTGGCGGAGTTTTTTCCAAATCGGAGTTTTCAGAACCTTCCTTTCCCTTGTTAACCTTTTTCTTCGCAGCACTAGTTTCTGAATCTGGTTTCTTGTTACTGAAACAGAGGTATTTGTAATCAATATTTGTACAAAAAGGTAAGAGCAAAATGCTTAACAAAAGAGTTAATCTGTGAGATGTTTATTTTCAGTGACTTCATTATTTTCAACTATTTAAACATAACTGTAAAATCAGTGATGCACGGGCCATCACTATAAATTTCTCATTCCTTAAGAACGGACACCTCACTTGTTTCCTTCAAGATCTTAGACAGTGACACCGAATACATATTCAACAAGAAACTAAAACTGAGAATGGAAAGGAAGAGCTGCTCTCTTCAAAACCTGCGCTTTCTGAGAGCAGTGTTCGGGCAACCTGACACGTGCAAAGAGAAACAGGATTACACGTGTGTTTGTCTCGATATTAACTGCGTGGACCAGGTGAGCAGAACCAGAGGAAGTGTTACCAAAACAAAGGATCGAATGAGAAAATTCGTTTTCTTGTAGCATCCCTGCTATTTAGGTGCTTTTGTGTCAGCTGAGGGCACCCATACAGATTCAATACATGCAACTGCAGCTCGTGTGAGAGGAAAAAAAGCCACCCAGCTGGTATCTCAGTACCTACACAATAATAGAAAGCTGTATCCACTGGTGGCAGAGAAAGGTTTTGGGGGTTGTTTCTCCCCCTTCTCCCCCATGAAAATATTCGCTGCCTGAGGAGCTGGGACCCCATCTCTCCCACTGCACTCAGAGGCTTGAAATGGGCGATGGGCGAGGACACAGATACCAAAACCCAACTTTAAATACTTCATCACAAAACCACACACCAAGACAATCTTCAGCATTATGGGGGTGAAATCTTTAAATGGCAACAAAGAAGAATTGATGGTACAAGCTGGTAATTTTAAGCACGTTTCGCCTTTGAGTCTGGGGTGGGTTTTCACTATTCTTTTTTCCCCTCTGTGATCACACACACACCCCCCCCCCCCCCCCGGGGCTTTACCAATTTGACAGGCTGCTTTTACAAGTTGCTGAGATGTTGAAGAGCGGAGTTACACACTGGTGCCCAGCGTACTGTTTGGTGACCTGCGCTTGCCGTACGTTGGGCACTTTCATATGACTTCTGCACCGTCAACACTTTTATTTCATACCCAGGACACTGCCTGGGGTTTGTTTTTCCTTCATAATACCCAGCCTTGCAACTTCTCAAACAAACATCAGCTTGAAGCTTGTTCGTTTTGATCAGCGCGTCAGCCCATAGAAGGTGTATTTCAGAGCTGTAATTTAAAATTCCCAAATACGGTTATACGTCGCTTCAGG
>VXBL01005447.1:867-78737 GCA_013400195.1 Aramus guarauna | reverse complement strand
TCTCTCTCTCTCTCTCTCTCACACACACAGAGCCCCGACCACCACCGCCTTTTATCAAATCACCGCGAAACCGCTTCCAAAAAAGAAAACAAACCAAACCCCAAACCTCTAAAAAACAACCCCCAAAACTAAAACCACTTTACATATCTCTCGGATTTGTTTAAATCAAAGGTGAGGCTGTCAGGGGAGCTGGACGGCCGCCAGGTGAAGCGAGCTGACAGGCTGGCGCTTTTCGCCCCTGACCCCCGTAAATCAGAGCAAGGCGCGCAATTAAGTTTAGTAGTCGCTACCGTGCCCCGGGTGCACCGCCGCCTATGAATAACAGGCTTAAAGTCGGGAAGAATAGCGTGGCCTAGGTTTGATAAAATAGCAATTTGCTGAAAGGCCGGGAAGCGCTAACGAGGGCCTGCCTGCCCCGGGCGCTTTGGTCGCCACTGCGCTCCCCGGCGCTCGCCGCCCGGCACGGCCCAGACAAAGACCCCGCCGGGGACTCCAAGCGCTGGCGGCAGGTCCACCCCGACAAAGGTTTCTTTCTAGCGTCTGTGTTAGACCTTTCTCTGCTCGTAGCGGCAGGGACTCCAAGCTAAGGGTATTTCGTGACCTACATACACCCCCGAGCCCTGCCTCGGCGTACTGAGTGACTCTCGGTAACGGAAACGCGGACGAAGCAATTCGGACACAGTTTCAAACCTCTCCCCTTGCCAGGCCAGTTAAAACCGGACACATGAAAGAGCCACTAACTTGGAGAGAACAAAGCCCGTGTACAGCTCCACCAGGAATTTTAAGTTCTAAATTCAGCAGAAGAATTGCTCTTTTAAAAGGCACAGCTACAGTTTCAAGGAAAGAAAGGAAGGTGAATTACAAATAAACCACAGGACAGCAGCACTGTCCCCTTGACCGAGGCGAAGCACCGCTTCCCAGGGCATCACGCACCCCGGAGCTTCACCTGGCCAGCGCGAGCGTCGGCTTCCTCCAACTGTCAGCCACTGTTCATCTTCCCACGGAGCCAGCGTGATCTGTTCCTGACAATTAAACGTACCCACTTTTGACTCAGCCTTTCCACTTCCCAGCGGATCGTACTCATGCCATTCAGGAACCAGAATTACTTTTCGACATGTAAGTACAGGCAGGTAAAAACCTGGTTTTGGACTCTTTGTCATTACTGTTAGGGACTGCATGTCAATGCTTAACTCTGCATGCACATCTGATAGTACTTTCCAAATCTGGCAACGAGGAAGATGAACTGTAATATATACACTTAGACAACTATCTCTCATACTTGTTTTTACACATGCATGAAAACAAAATTTAGCCAAGTCCCGCTACAGACAGGATAGTGTCCAGTCCCAAAACAAGAAAATCTGGGAGAAACTAAAGTAGTATTTGCCACACACAAAACCCACTAAAATATTTTAAAACCATCAGCTAAAACTTAGTCCTTCTATTCAAGTGATACAAACACAGACATTTCAGATGAGATGTCTTACAATCTCACTGTCCAATACCACTTTCTGGTTTCATCCTCTTATCCCCAAGGACTGCACAGCATATTTGACCAAAGGGAATCAAATAAGAAGACAACCTGCAGAAGGTCAGACAAGCAAACAACATGAAGGAAAACAGGGGCTGAAGAGGAAAACAGTAAGTAGGATAACTGAACAGAAAGCTTAAATTGCAACTTGAGAACAGGTACCCAAACTCTGACCAAGCATTTTATGTCAGTCAAGCAGCCACCTACAGAGCTAGGCCAAACTCCAGGAACTTACCAGGGCCAAAACATCTGACTCAAAAATACCCCCAAAAGCATGGCATGCTTTGCAGGATTAAGAGGGGAAGTAATTAGCCCGTATGTTTACATTGTGCAACTACTTCATCTGATCTGGGTAACGGACATCTGTTTATTAGTGTAATTTATGATGGCTATGAGGACTTGGATGATGCTTTTTTCTGTAACGTTTAAAATAAGTCAAACAGACTATTGATCCCTATTTTACCATTTGGGAACACTGTCCTGTGACAAATTTGTGATTGGAAAGTGGCTTAAAAGAATGTTGCACATCCACTGTGGAGCATCAAAACCATAAACAACAAAAATAATCTCACCCTCTCAAAGTGTTAGAGCTGCAACACTTTCTGTACTGCCTTACCAGAGGAAAACAATTAAGTGTCTAGTGTAATCAAAAACTTTTTTTTTTTAAATCAGTTTTAAGTATGTCACAAAAGTAGGAAAAACAATAGGACAACAAGCATTTTTCCAGCCTGAGAACTCAGCCAAATTACAAAAAAGTAGGCTTTGGTAACAGGGAAGCCCACAAGGCCTGCCTGCAGCAAAGGTAAATATCTGGCAGCTGGGCTGCTTCAAAAGGGAGATGAGGACAGGTGTGAACAGGAACAGCCTCAGTGGACACACGCATGGAAATCTCACATGATTTCCTGTTCCCTCTCACAGGCACCCCCCTTCCTGCCTTGCTCAGTACGATCAGAGCTTGGGAGTGGAAACTACCACCACCGCCTTGGGACCTCTCTTCCTGTCCTCCAGCTCCCCAGGGTGCTGCGTCCTGCTGCCCCCACCGCTCCCCCGCACAGCAGCCTCTTCCCGCTTCCGTAGCCAGGAGCCATCCCCTTTCCGATACAACAAACAGTGAATCTGTGCGCCAAAAAAGACTATGTCCCTCTAAAAGAGGTAATTACGCTCGTGCTTAGCACTCCCCTTGCAAGCAGCAACTCACTCGCCCTGCTCTCTGCATCCCAGGCTGCTGCCGTGTGTGTGGGCAGGACGAAGAGTTTCCCCTGCCACAGGGAGGGGAGGAAGCAGATAAGAGCAGCCCTGTGAAGCACAGCACGCTGCTTCGAGAAGATAGGAGGAGGGATGAGTTCCTGCAAGGAGCTGCCATTTGGCCCTCACAAGTAGTTACTGCTTCTCCCACTGTAATTGGTGGCCACTCTCTAGGGTTTCATAGGAAGCAGCGAGAGAGATATCAGCTGTGCTGCAGCGTGATCTTCTCAAACAGGTGGTCCTCATCTCCTCCAGGGACAGGCACAGGAGGAACAGACATCTGAGCCATGACTTTGCAATTCAGTAGGAGTACTTGCCTTTCCCTGTCCATCTACTTTTGGAAAAATCTGCCTGCTTTGCACGTGCCTGAAGCTGTCTCTGTAACATTAAGAGCCCACATAATACTCGACACCCAAACAATTTAATTAAAACCCTTCATTTGTGATCCTATGTATACCTGCATTTTTTTTGAACCTGACTAGTTTGGTCCACAATAGATTTGGGTTTTTTTTCCAGCCACTGCTGTATTTGGCTTTCTGTATTTGGCAGGATTGGGCTAATATCTGTCACAAGTGTAATAGTACAATATTAACATGTGATCTTTCAAAATCACCAAGTATGCAGTATAACATACTAGCAGCCTGTTTGGGTGTTTTTAAGATGCCATGGGACACGCAATTCAAACAAGCATTAAATTCATCAGCTGCTTCCATTCTCCAATCTGACTGTTGTCATTCACATAAAGGTACATCTCAGTGAGGCAGGCTCCTCATTTTGTCACAATTTACACCAAAGTTAAAAAGAGATGTGAAGGATAAAGTTTCTCTCCCATTTTTGTTGTTGTTTAATAAAAGGATTATACTGTTAGTCAAAATCAGAACTGAAATAACAGGGTTAAATTATGAGCTATATTAAATTACAAAATGGTTAAGATACTTAAATACTGGATTTTTTTATCTATGTGTACGCTCTAATACAGCCTGTGTCAAAATTAACTATCAAGGACTTGTTATGCTCTATCCAAAAAACTGTTGCTCTTCAATAAATACATTTCATACGTCTGACTTTATTTACCTGAATTTTATAGGAGTACAAAACTCTTCTATTAAAACCAATCAGCTTATCCAGGAATGAAAACTGTTAGTTTTGCACAGCATTTAGAAATCTAAAAATCACACTACTCCTTTCAACACTTAGAAGCAAAATACTAAGAAATATAAGCACTAGTAGTAAACACATGCCAGACACTAAACTTTATCAAAATATTATACTTCTACATAATCATACCATAATCTAGATCAACTTGCATTAATCTCACTCACCTCAGCTACTGTATTATTTCCCTTCTGGAGCTAGCGCTGCTGAAATACTGTGGCTCAGACTATTTAGATGTTTGGACTGTTGATTTATTTAAAAACTTGATTCAATGCTCTGTCACTGGACAGGTTCCCTAGTCTGTGATACTGCCAAAGTAAGCAAATTTCTTTCACCGATTTAAAATTCTTTGGCAGCACAGCATCCCAACACAGTCTCAGAGTTCTTTGAAGAAGTTTGATACTGAGGCTGACAAGACCACAAAATGAGAACAACCTTGTTTTCAGAAGAGCATTTGGTAACAGAGAAACAAGCCCATTATGGGAAAAGTAGGACCTTCTCCACACCTGTGAGTAACCATAAAGAACAGCAGAAGCTCTTAATGCTGCTCCAAACACATTTCTTGCAGGTAAACCGACAGAGCTTAGTGCTTACTAGAATTCTCATCTAGCCACCCAGGGACAAGAGTTGTTGGATGGGAAAGAAGATAAAGAGTCTCCTACAAATACAATTAAGAAAGCAGCGATTTGTTCCTTCAAAGGAAACTCTGCTCCTTTCATCTGCTTGGCATGTCCCAAGATTTAGAGAAGACACGCCAAGAGATACTAAGATTGAGTAGATGGGACAGACCAGCTCTGAGGTCTGATGCCCAGCACAGCCACAGGAACCCATGCATGTTTTTAAGGCAGACTCCTTCTAACCATTGCTTATTACACAAAGCTTCATTGTAGTCAAGACCTTGTAAAACTGCACTAATTGAGAAGTCCTGCAGTAAAAACTTTTTTACTTCTTGGTGGCAAAAAGCAGTGGGAGATGCACAATACCATGCCATATGGCCTGGTCAGCCTTAAACCTATGAGTATAGGGAAATGGAACAAGAAAATTATTTTGGCTGATACAGTATTATGCTTTCAAGAACTCATAAGCTGTGAATTGGTATGTACGTAAACCCCGTCCTTAGGATAGTCTGGAACGTTGCCGAAGTAACTTCTGCAATAGGATAGGCTAATCAACTGTAATTTACTGAACAGTTAATAAAACCTCTTCAGGACAATATTTTATTTTACAAGCCAGTGTTTATAAATTCCTTAGGAAACACTGTCTCTTCTAACATAGAAACTTTTCTTGCCAGAAGGAACAGTAACATCTTACTGTCCGTCCCTCATTTAGCCATATAGCTATAAGAAACCTAACCAATAGTCAAGTCTTGTACAATATATGCAAAGCTGATTCATTAACTGCAATTTTTAAACCCTAATACAAATGGATTTTGCAAACTGATTTGGATTAACCAAGTCTGGCTGTGCTTCCATCTGGAAGTTATATTTTATAACGCTAGCCACATCTTGAAAAACGGATTCAGATGTTTGGAACAAATTCAGAACAGTTGTAAGAAATTCTAGGTACAAATGAAAAAAAAATTGAGCTTTAATGTCTTTTCCCTCTCAGTTTTCTTTCAAGTAGGCATTTATAATCTGGGTGTTTAGGGAGTTGAGGGGTAAGGAAAGAATCTGTGTTATTATCTATGACGTATTTATTCATGTGTAACGGCAGTTTGTTATTTCTCATACTACTCTCTAGCATTTTCAGCCTATCCTGATAAAGGGACACGACGCTGAGTGAAAACAGTTAAGAAACAGGTTTGAAGCATATGGTCTATCCACTAAGATTCTTCTGCTAGGAAGATTGTCTTTACATAAAACAAGAAAAAGAATATAATCCCTACAGTGAGGATACTGGATCAATATCCATATAAAAATGCCTTTTTAACAGCAGAACTTATAGTCCATGAGTTGTGTCAGTATAAAACAGCATCTGTAAGGGTTGTACAACTTGTAACAACGCTAAGTACCTAACTTGCTTCTTTATTGAGAGAAAAAAAATGTCATCAAACCTTTTTACTGTAAGCCCTCATCTCTGTATTTGGTCAAACCTACATTAATGTTGAAGCAATTTCTTAATACACAAACCAAACACAAGGGAAGATCAGCATTAGAAGAGAGTTTTGAAATCTAACACATGCAGAAATTTTTATGTCTTGAAAAGAAAAATTAACCTTCTGCCCTTCCAGCTTGTTTAAAGTAACAGTGAAACCATAAACAGGAAAGCCAAACAAGAGAAATGTGCCCGAGTTCCTCAAAAACATGATGTTGTAGATGGTAGAAGGCAAGCGACAAAACGAGATTTCCTCTCCACCCACGCCATTGAGCACAGATGCTCTAAAAATCCCACAAACACACAGTTTTTCTCTGATCACATACAGAAGTTTACTGACTTACCTAGCCTTTTTGCTGGTCTTGGGTTTTGGCGTGGTACTTTTTGCTTTCTTTTCCTTTGGCTCTTTAGGGGTCTTAGGGACTTTGGGGGTCTTGGGTTCCTTCTTTTCCTTGGGTTCTTTAGGATCCTTCGGTTCTTTTTTTGCCTTGGGCTTTTTCTTTTTCTTCTTCTCTTCTTGGGAGCAATCCACTGAGTTCCTGCTTAGATTCTGGCTGTCAAGTCCCCCAGGAAAGTCATCTTTACCAAAACCTTTACTGGGACCTTCTGCAGCAATGTGATTGTTTTTCTTTTTCTTTTTCTTTTGCTGTGGCTGCGGCTCAATTGATGGCAGATAATCATCGCTTTTCACTAGCTGGGTATTCGGTCCACTAACCTGAGTCATATCCGGCACTGGTTTCTCTAAAAAGGGTTCCGACGGAGAATGCTGAGAGAGACAAATAGAAACAAAATTGTAGATTTGCAACTTTGATTTCTAAAACTTTGCTCTTTTGGAGCAAAAGGTAACAGAGGAAGAAAATACGCAGTAGACTAACCTAGTAGCATATCTGAAATATTGTACAGCAAACCAGTAAACCCCAAAGCTTTCTGCAGTTAAAACTTTGCAGTAGCAAAATGACCATAAATTCTTGCTACAGCAAGGGTAAAATTATTCTAGAGCTTGTATATAAAGTGAAAGTATAGAAAATATTTAGGGTCTTCAACATTTAGATGCAAAAGGAAAGCAATTTTTATTTCAGATATTTAAAAATAGGTGTTAGAATGAATAACTTGTTACAAATTATTCAGTTGCACTGGAATTTTGTCCTCTAGGAAAAAAAAAATGTTAAAAGTTTGTTTCTAGACATGCAAAAGGAAAATAACGTATATTCACAGGCTGTATTTATATAAAATTAATCTGCACAATTTACATTGATTCAGCTGCGACAGCAGGCATTTTGATCAGCAGGTGAAGGATTAAGCCACTTTAAAATGTAATAGACTGTTACGTTTTATGTCAAAGATCCACAGCTCCCTACTTGTAATTGAAATAAATTTGTTCCTGCTACAGATTGGACAGAGAACTACCTTAAGTGTTTCTGAACCTGCAAAAGCATCCTATTTCAAAGTGTATACCATATCAGGTTTACACCAGACTTAAAGTACAGGAAAACCTATGTATAATTACACAAATGCCAAGTGTGTGGACTAAACATATTGGATATATTTGTAACTCTCTTCCTCTGAATGGTTCTGTTCTACACAAAGATCCGTGAGTCTGCAATGAAAAAATGTCTAAGCCCTACCATGACTTTGCAGCGTTTCAAAGCTCTAACCTGCTTCCTCACTGCCTGCCCATGGTTATAAATGCAGGATGACAGTGCTTTTCAAGAAGAAAAGTAATAGCATGACACCATACTGATGCCTTTCTTGCAACTGCATATTCGATCAAGACCATTTTCCTATCCTCTTTCTCCCTCTGTTTCTCCTCCTTTTCCCTAAAAATTAAGTCAGCGTGATTCTAGGTGTAAGAGTTCCCCATTAGCCGTGGTCACAAGGTCTAGCCATTTGAGATGTTTGATCCATTGAATTAGGGAGAAGAAAGGTTCATAGCAAATCAGAATTTTACTTCCAGGAATAGCAGTGACCGTGTAACTGTCTGTAGCGTTATTCACGTTTTCTTTTCTCCACTTTTTATTCTAACTGCATTTACTCAGGAGTGGCAAGCATGCAAAAGAATGACTACAAACCCAGTCCCTGAGCATAAGGAGAACTGATGGGCACACACAGACATACACTTTAGCCACCTGGATCTTTTTAAAAAAACAATGCACTTAAGATTTAGGAAATAAAATTATTAATATTATTACATGAGAAAGCGAATGCATATGTATCTTTCAAAATATATTAATAATAGTTTTCTGAATGTAAACAAAGTGAATCAGTGCAGTCTTAACTATTTTCAGCATTTCTTCACAGTAGCAAAAAACCTGTGTGCCCTGAATACACTGAAATACTCAGAAGCTAACCAAGCAGCAGAAGAAGCAAGGCTGTCAAGAAGTTAAGACAACTCTTTAGTGCTGTTTGGGAGAGGTACAAGCTAGATACTACAGTTCTTTATGGAAGAGATTCACAGACAAGAGGAAAGGCCTGAGTGACTGACTTAAGATCTGGGTCTATTCGGCTTAACTAAGAACTTCCATGGTGACTTCTGCATGTTTCTGTCCTCCACCTGTTTATTAAGATACTTTTTAGTGCAACAAGGTCATAGTTACAGTGGAAACTCAGCTCTAATGCAAACCTGATGCATTCATTGCATTAGCACCGCATCAGTCAGCCCCACCTCAAGGCAATTTCATGATAGGCATCCTGAAGTACGAACCAACACCTCTTCTGGAAATCTGTAGTCACCACAACACGTATCTTCACGCTGGAAAGTTCAAAGACTGGATATCCGTACAGAAAACGCTGATACCAGGAAGTCAGAGTTGCCAATGAGTTCTGCAGTCCAATTATGCATTACATAAAATAGAGAGATTTTAAAATCTTCTAATTGGTTTTGAATTTGGTTGACAGAACTGAACTGAATGATTGTTCTGTGACATAGAACAAAACTGCCTTCTCTGTACCTCAGACTGTTACATACTTGTACTGTCTAACACTTATTTTTAGGTAGGAAAAGACAGGAATATTACAACAGATCACCGGTAAGTACTTTTTATCTGTCAGTTTTCAGAGCAGTACTTTTAACCTACATTTTCCCAAGGTAGAAAATATATTTCTATATTATCTTCCATTTCCTATCTCATGCATCCCATGTTTTTCAGACCTCAAGTGCAAGTTTCATCAATGTCTTCACCGAGCTGTTCACTACAATACTCAGTCCTCTTTTAAAATAGTGTTCACTTGCTGTGTCTAACACACAGGAAATCTAAGTTTTTCTATTATTTGTAAAATTGGTATCGAGCAATTACCTTGTGTTTGGCACTACAGTATTTGTTTGCCATATTAAGAGAGACTTTTACAACTATCTAACAGCTTGTGTATAAGGCACAACTTTCTAGAACAAATCAGAATTGGTAGTTTAATTTCTTTTTCTTTCTCATAAGCATGTGATACAGCCAAGCCAACAAATACTAAAACCCACAAGAAATCCAGTAACGCCATGTAAATTTAATTCTGTAAAATTTCCAAGGTTGCACCTTCATTAGTGATATGACCATGTCACTGAAATGAATATGAAGTTTTATACATGCTTGAGTATTCTCATTACCTTTTTAATCTAATTTAAAAAAAAAAATAAAATCCTTGTCTCCTTTCTAAGACTTGTAGGTTGGAGGTTTGTTTGCTTGTTTGTTTTAGAAATCTAAACAACTTTGGGCACAGTCATAAGCAAATCTGAACATAAGGTAAGGCAGATAGCTTTCCAAGTCCCCACGACAGCTATGTCAGCCCTTCATGATCTGACATTTGTAGCTTTAACGTGAGGTCTGGCCAGAAGGTAAGGCACTGAGAATGGCAGCGGTTGTTTCCACACTGTAGTACTTGGTAACTCATTATGGAAGATGTCATCCTATGAAAATTCAGATTCTTACTACCTCACAAAGCTTATGTACAAGAGTTATTCTCAGGCTCTAAAACTACTTAAGACTATACATTAGACATAAACGTTATGCATGAAAAAATTACCAAAAAAACAACTTACTGCCTTTTACTTACAGTACCACATTATGTGCATTACCAAGCATACAGATTAAAATACTATGGTTTTGTTTCGTATCATTCACAATCCCCAAAACATTAAGCTACAAAAAGCCAACTCTGCCCTAATTATGCTTTAGTTATATTTCCTATTACTTGAAAATACACTACTTTTGCCACATGCCACTCCCTTTGCAGTTTGGCACGCTTTGTAATTCACTTATACGTGATCTTTTAAATTGTAGCACTCTTTCAAAGAAATGGGTGTGATGAACTTTATTTTTCTAGGAAGTCTGTGCCTACACTTTTGCAATATGCTAAAACGGTTTATCCCTAGCTGACAACCCCACATTGCTCCCTAGTGTGAAGCTGTGTAGGAGCAGCAGATATCTAGTGAGAAAAGGAGATAGAAGCAGCTTGAAAGATGCATTTTCTTACCCCAAACCAGTTGTCTGCTCTTGAGAAGGGAGAAAAGGAAGAACAGGCTTTCACTAGTAAATGTTAGATTAAGCCTACCACAGGGAATTATTTCAAATAGTTCTACTTCTTTAAATCTACAAAGGATTAACTCTAGTTACAGGGTCACAATTTCTAATGAAAGAACCCCATTTTCCATTTACAAAATTTAAAAAAAAATATTTATATTACAAGTTTTTACCAAAAGATAGAAAAATTTAGCTGCATGCTTCACAGAAATCGCTTCTGCTGCTGCTTTTAGTAATAACAAAGCCACAATTTAGTATGTTGGTACAGAATTTAATCTTCCATAGGAAAGAAACCAGTGAAGATTAAACACAAATAGGTATTCATCCTATTTGATATTGCAGCAGAATTATTTTTGGTATTATTTGAAATAAGGTGAAAAAGGTGCTCAAAAATATTGGTGTGTTTACTAGACCCACATCTCTTTAAATCTTTTAGAGAAAAGCTGTTTTTGTAAACATTTAACAAAGAACAGATGGCCTGTTTTAATCATGCGAAAAAACCTGGAGCTCGCATTAATACTCCTACCACCGACTACTGGGGCTAGTCACCTCCCTAACCAGCAGCATGGTACAGTCTTCAGTAATACCATTTAATTTTACAATGGACATTTTCTCATCAATTCCCACCGCCTGACAGTTAATCAATGCTATTAACATGCAATATCACAATGCAGGACACTCCTAAAGACCATAGCTTATTAGAGCAAACCAGAGATTCTTCAGGAACTCTGAGCAGTTAAAATAATTTGCTGCTCAACAGGTTACCCAGGATGGTAATATGCTCTTGCCAACAATATCTGAGCAAATTATAAATGAAAACACTATTTGAGAAATTGTTGCTGGAGTAGAAAAATCTGACTTTTCTGGAATTCAAACTTCTTTTTAAACTTCCAAACATCCATCACCAAGATTGGAAAAAATTAAAAATGAAGCTGCCTGCATTTCACAGCTGCTGACACTTTTAAAGCTAAGCTAATTCTCTGCCACCCAAAGCACAGATAGATGCCTCAAACCAGGCCTGTTACGTGAAGTAGCAAGTCGGACAAGATGCAGGATTAATCCAGCGAGGTTTAGTGGCAGGGAGGGAGGTTAAGGAGGAGAATCTTGCTGTTGCTTGAACAAGGATTGAACCACGATCCACTGTACTTAAGCACTGAAAGTAGCTGAGTGTCGTCTCTTCCCTAGCGGAGCAACAACTTGAGCCAATATTGAGCTTTAAGAAGTATGAAGCAAGAGCAGCAAAGCACGTGACATGACTCAGCTAACTTTGTGAAATTTAAGCATTAGCACCAAACATAAGAAACAAACCCACTCCTTTTTACCAGGACTACTTTCGTTTCCCTCACAGGTATTTCCAGACTCCCTGGTCTTTTCCATATTTTAAAAAAATCTACTGTAACCACACTTTATTCAAATGTTCTTGAACTTTGGTTTAACAACTATGTTGTATAACAGTAGAGCAAGTGCTCAGTCAGTTCCCACTGGCTCGAAACCGCAAAGCTCTCCAATTTGTCATCTATACAATTGATAATTTCACGTTAGGTAAATCATTACTGAATATTCTCATTTGCAGCAATTGCAGCCCTAGTAAATTATCACCTTCACTTTGGAATAATTAAAACAGCAACCTGTGACCAATGAAATTTCTTTTAAAACAGAAGACATACTATATAGTATTGCTTCTGGAATCAGCTCTACCTAGTGCCACAGCGATCGCTGGTTTTGACTTTGCATCCTTCCTGATAGCATGGTCCCCAAGGCGTTAAAAGCCATCACATGTAGAAAATGCTCCACGATTCTTCCTTTCAAAAGGTTACTGAAAGGATTCATCATCCCTCTGGATTATTTAAAACAAACTACTCATCTTGACAATCCTCCAAACAAATAATTTGGAACATTTTGGTGTCATGTCTCTATGCATTGCTTTGTCCCTGCAATTCTCAACTTGTCAACGTTTTCACAGCGCTAGGCCTGCCTTGGTGCTCCCTCCATCTGAAGCACACTTTGGCTTTTCTAGACCAATGTAAATACTTTGCAGACATTGTCTGTCTGCAAAGCTCACGTATCAGTAAAAGCTCCAGAGTAAAAAGACATCAACACAACCTCTGAAATTGCAACCAGTACCTACATTCAATAGCAATACAGCTGTACAGGTTTTTTGCTATAGTAACTAAACTCCAGAAACATCCTCAAGACTATGCTGGCACCCATAATTATTTCCAAAATCTGTTTTACCAATCAGTTTCTCCTCCTTTATTGTCAGTGATGATCCCTTCCCTTTTCTGTGAAGCTACTGCCTTGAACTGAAGATGTGTATGTCTTTTTCACTTTAATATATGAAAATATTACCTTAAAATATTTTGGCCAATGTGATACTGTTTAGAATCATCTGCTATCTCAGTACTTCAGAAAAGCCTTTAAAAACATTGCTGTTCCAAAGGGCCAACTTGCATTTATAAACCAACAAGTGGTGTCACTGATCTTTTCTGCAGTAAAGGGAAAAGCATTACACCAGATGAGAATGAAGACTATTTTGCAAAGAGGCTCCACAGGAATCTTGTAGTTTACTAAATCTCTTGCCATACTTCTACAAAACACAGATGAAAATGCATGAAGTTCTATTAATACCTTCTTAGCAAGATATAGCATGACAATTAAAAATCACTTTGCATGAAAAAAGTTCATGTTTTAGTGAAGTGCTGCAGCAATACCATTTCTGAAGCAAGTCTTCCTGCTCTGTTACTACTAATGGAGACATTTTTGAACAGGTGCAACTACTAAAAAGTTAAAACTTGCTGATCCAAAGTTTTCAGAAAAATCCTGAATCAAACCAATTTATTTTGATGCTGGCAGCATCCTAACAGTGGGATGGAAGTGATTATACCAATCTTAATGCCCTCAGCCACCACTGCATAAGTACACTCATTGCTGATTTGGGGGAGCTGAAAATATCACCCAATTACTGTGTGTGGAAGAATAAAAACATTCTATACAAAATACAGAGCTCTTTACTTAAGTCTCAGCATAGCTACAGCATTACTATTATTTATTTTCTGGTCATGTACTCTGTGGAGTAAAACACGTTACAAAAGATGAATGACACGAATATGGCCATCCAAAATGCAAGCATCTCATTATATTTTGTAGCAATCATATAGAATCATAGAATCATTTAGGTGGGGAAACACCTCTAAGATCATTGGGTCCAACCATTAATCTTAGCACTGCCAAGCCCACCACTAAACCATGTCCCTAAGCACCACATCTACATGTCTTTTCAATACCTCCAGGGATGATGAGTCAACCACTTCCCTGGCAGCCTGTTCCAGTGCTTGACCACCCTTTTGGTGAAGAAATTTTTCCTAATATCCAACCTAAACCTCCCCTGGAGCAATTTGAGGCTGTTTCCTCTTGTCCTATCACTTGTTGCCTGGGAGAAGAGACCAACACCCACCTCACCACAACCTCCTTTCAGGTGGTTGTAGAGAGCAATAAGGTCTCCCCTCAGCTTCCTCTTCTCCAAGCTAATCAACCCCAGTTCCCTCAGCTGCTCCTCATCAGACCTGTGCTCCAGACCCTTCACCAGCTTTGTTGCTTTGTTGCGTTTGGACACGCTCCACCACCTCAATGTCCTTCTTGTAGTGAGGGGCCCAAAACTGAACCCAGGACTCGAGGTGTGGTCTCACCAGTGCCAAGTATAGAAGGATGATTGCTTCCCTAGTCCTGTTGGCCACACTGTTTCTGACATAAGCCAGGATGCTGTTGGCCTTCTTGGCCACCTGGGCACACTACTGGCTCATATTCAGTTGGCTCTTGACCAACACCTCCAGGTCCTTTTCCACTGGGCAGCTTTCCAGCCACTCTGCCCCAAGCCTGTGGAGTTGCATGGGGTTGTTGTGACCCATCACTGTTTTGTGCTCACATAAAGTGTGAGATACTGCTAAGCCTATGGAGTATCAACCAGTGCAATGAGTGCTGATAGTTTATTCACAGCTCAAAACCAACCAACTTATCCCATAAGAGAACTCTTCTGGTTCCTGACCTTTGATCAGAATCAACATCAATGTTGATCAGACAATCTCAGGTAACTGCCACCCCTACTATAATGAAGCGTGTATGCTCCAGATCAGCCTTCCATGTAAGAAACCCCAATAGCTACCACACTGTATATAACTGCTAATGCAATGGTCCGCAAGACCAACATTAATACTTTTTTTGCTGCAGATTACCTCATAATAGATACTTAGACAGCAGTGTAAGATTGCTCCTTAGTGCAAGCAAGGCAAGTCCTAAATATTACACACCAGTAGTTATCACAAGCCTGACTCTCCACTCTCCATCACCATGGCGCAGACTGGTCAAAGACTTCTAATTTTGTCAAGTTTTTACTAACTCTAGCTGCAGAGACACATAGAAAGGGTGAGACAATTAGGTACCAAATTCTACTGGCAAAAGCCGTATTGCTCACGTTGACAGCTTGTGCTCTAACTCAAGCCCACCTTTCCTGCACAGCCATGGTCGAAGGAAACCTCACTTCTGCGTATACTTCGTTATCAAGCAGCAGACACGTCAGAAACACGCCAACATGAGGACTACTGCAGAAGTTTTGCAGAGTTTATGCTATGCAGTCTGTACTACAGTCTATACTGACTTGTATTTAAAAATGTGGTATTTTCTTTGTGAAGTTACATCTGTGAAGTTACACCCAAGCACAGCTATCAAGATACCTAGTGCTTACTGGAGAATTCCTTAGATTAGAGAACATCCAGGAGGTTTTACCACCAGTCTTTTCCAAGCCCTCTAAAACAAGGTGGTGACTGCACATCTCCAGGCAAGACAGGAAAGTCACACAGTAAAGTAAGAACATGCCAAGATGAAACGCTTTCCCGAGGACCTAGTACAATACTTCAGCTTCTTCAGGAAAGGGGGAATAGGGAAGGAAACACCTCCACATATCCAACTAAAACAGTAATATTGAAACTGCTACTATTAAACACATAAAGAGTAACCTAACATCTTAGCATACATACAGGCTGAGTTGTTGCTCTTAGTCTTGCCTCCCTGTTCTCCCCACAGCCCTGCAGCTCCACTGTGAAAGTGAAGCAGTTCCTCCAGAATAGTAAAAATGCAAACTCCCTCCCCTGGGCACCTTTCACAGCCACGCTTTGAAATCCAAGGTCCTGAGGGAAGAGAGGATGCATACTGCCCTACACATGCAGCTTCCTTCCTCCCCCAGCAGAATTCCCTCCACTCAGTTACTGACTGTCAAATACACTGAGATCCACCCTCTTTGAAGGGTAACCCGTTCCTACATCACACTGTATTGCCATCATCACAGGTTATGACGCTCTGGTACCAACTATGATTTCCACTTAACACCCTGCCCCCAACCCAGAAAAAGAAAGCCCAACCAAACAGTCCTGACTGACTTGGTGTATTAAGTGCTTACAGCCTGCCAATTGTAATTAAAGCGATAAATATCCCCTAAAATTTTGTTTTTTCTACAGAAGACTTAAAGTCAGAGAACCTTAATTAGCTCATATCTACTTCTATCAGTATCTCTCTACAGTTATCAAATCTAAACCACAGTAACACAGAGCAAATGGCATCAGGTTTATAACGAAGGGGGAAATCAAAGATGAGCATACTTGGTGCAAATGCTGCTACTTCTGACCGCAAACAGCCAAAAAAATTTGGCCCGTGCTTTCACTGCTGCAAGCAGCACTGGCAGCAAAAGCACTACATGCCACAACAGCAAAGGTTCTTCTATTCAGGTACTTTTCACCTCCACCTCTTCTAACCCCCGAAAAGAGTTAACAGGAAAACTTATTTAACAGGCTATATATGTAAATATATAAGGTGTGAGGTAATAAGACACATATGTATCTTACATATTTACATAACAGATACATAATATTAAAAACAAAAAAATCTAAGTTGTATATGTAAATTCAAAAGTGATACCTCATTTTGATTTGCAAAATCTCTAATAAAGTATGCTTTATCTGAATTCAGATAAAGTACACTTCATCTTCTTATACTTCACAAGGAATTAAGTGCACTTTAATCAAAGGAAGGGAGAACAACAACTGAGAGAANTTTTTTTTTTTTTTACTATATGAAGCTGAAGACTAGCAGACCAGGAAATTTGTATTTCTTCTGCCTGCTCTGCAGTGCCTAAGGATCAAGTAAAGACAAGCTTCACAAATACCACGTATTTGGTGGACATCCTGTGATCCTTAGTTTGTTGCTTGTAAGGACAGTACAAAATGCTTTACAACTTCAGCAATGAATCAAAAGGACTAAACTGCCATCAATACTGTAAGGAAGTACAACAGCAGCAGAGATGAGTACAGATGGGAGCAGCGTGGATATAAGTGCATATTGCACCACTGCGTGCGTATGTTTTGGGTATTTTTACATCATGCCTGGGCCAGAAAGTCCTCAAACTCAGCTTTACACACTTCATGTCCATGACTATGTGCCACACTTGTGGTACCACACCATCATGTCCTTTCTTCTGCACTTGGATATTTTCCAGTCGTTCCCTACCAGCCTCGCGAAGCCTTAGAAAGCCACCGGTCATAGGCAGTTCTCTCGGCCTTCTCATGGTAAGTCACATTCTGCTTTGTCATGCACGTGTGTCCGAGGGCAGTCTCTCGTCCCTGTTCTAATGCAAGGGCTTGCAACGGGTCTAGCCCACCTCCGGGGAAAGCCAGATCTCAGGAGGCAAGCTGGGGACCTCTGCTGCCCACCACCAAGCCCCTTCTCATAGAAAAGAATGAGGACAGCAACTGAAGGGCTTTACTTCATACATGCATCGAAATATAAAATATAGCAACCACCAGCAAAATGGCCTGTGGAGTATTTTTTAGACAATTTTTTAGACAAATGTATTTTTTAGACAATACAGTGTTTGTTAGTAAGACTTTAAGGTAACTCCTCTATCGCTTTCCTAACCCCTTCCTTATATACTCAGGAAAACAAAAGCCCAGCATTTTTGTTTTAAAAGTTCTCTCCCATCAGATTCTAGACTAGACAAACATGCATGTTTATGAAGCCTGCACATACCAAATAATAAAAAAAAAAACGGTAGCGATCAACAGTTTAATGACAAACATGTATCAAATTATGAGGCTGATGAAAAGAGGATGAAATTCATTGACAGCCTTTACCAAGAACTTTATCACTTCTCCTATCTGCAAGCCCTCATGAAAAAAGAACAAGTTTTCCCCAAAGGTATAAATATATATCACGTTCTAATAGCTCAGGAAAAGGGCAATGGCCTTAGATGCTTAAGATTTCAACAGATTCTACATAGGACTTGAACACCTGAGATTTTATTCCTATTCCTAGAAAGGAGGTCCCACTGAAGTCCCACGATACTTCCACAATACCATCCATATGTATTTTTATTACGTAATAAAACATTCTGAATTCTTCCACGGTTTGCAACAAGATTTTTTCAATTTCACCAGGGTATACTGCAGATAGAACGTACCAGCGTAAGAGCTTAAAGCATTAGAAGAAACACTACCAGCACAGATACTACACTTTCGTTTCAGTTCAGAGCTGACAAACTTTTAGTTCATCAGTATTTTATTCGTATTACTTGCAACAGACCCCACTAGCCAAATAAGACAATAGTCTTTTTCTTACATTGCCATCTCCCCCCTCTGCAAGGTGAAGTTGCACTGTATCCACAATTAAAAATCTTTTTGATTTGTTTCTTGAGCTAGTGCTTTGTTTTAGCTTCAACTTGTACTCAGAGCTTTCCAACTACAAATTTTTTAATAACACACAGAATTCTCCAATTCCATGGACTTCTAACACGAAAATACATAAGGCACCGTCAAGGCAATAAAAGTTAAACCTAGTCTAAACCAACTTTATTATTTTTATGACTTTTCATCTCTAAGTTTGCTGACTTATTCTGATGAAGAGAGTCTCATTTCAGAACTTCCCCAAAAAAGCCATATTTGGTAAATGTTTTCCAATATCACAAGATGATATCCACAGTAGCTCAATCATCCTGTCTCTACTGTTTATGTCTGCTCCAAATCTCAAAGTGTTTTACTTGTTGCTGTTTCAATCTCAGTCCAGGTGAGCATGCTTAGTACTAGGAGATTCACAATTTAAAATGATGTAAAAGTTAACATTTTGTTTTGACATTTTAAATGCCATTTCCTTAGTTACAAAGAAGTTCCACATCAGAAGAGAAAAAGAAATTCCAAACCCCACGAATACTTTTATTTATATTAGTTGTCTCTAGTAAGTTGGAGTGATTTTTCTAACCCATTTTTATCCAATGTTAGACTGTTCTTGTCCAGCAGAAATTCAAAAGCTTTCTGCAGACACTGACCAAATGAATCACCCTGCAAGTGAAACAGTAAACATGCATTGTTGTTTCGGGACAAGAGTATTTAAAGTTCACTGTAACCCTATGAAGTAGTATTATAAATTTTAAACATATTTTTCATTTTTGAATGGCAGCCTAAATGATTAAGTATTTCAAATACTTGAAAACAAAGAATAAATAGTTCGTATCACTTATGAAACAAATTCTACTTCCTAGTACTTAACTTTTTACATTAATATCTCTAACATACAGGCTGACTCCTCCCTAGTGTCCAGAATTTCTGCCTCATTCAGCATACAGCATGGATGAGACTCCGAGATTAAATCAGATCTGAATGACTACGATATGCTGAAGACTCATGTTACCTTGAAACCTTAACTACAGAAAAGGGAAAGACTGAAAGGAGATGGTCTGTGATGAAATCGGTGAACATCAGGCAAGATAATTTACTGTCTTTTTTCCCCACTCACTGTGATACTTTTCTATTTTTTTCCAGAAGAGGTTTTTCTGTGGGGGTTTCTTCCTCCCTTTAAAATGACATACTCATTTCCTTCTAACACAGATCTCCAGCAAAGGACTTGCCATGGACCCTCGTCTTGAGAAGTGCCTACCGTGACTGTAAGAGAGTACCTTCTTGGACAACAATGGCTTCAGCATTAGGGCAATACAGCCCAGAATAACGTGCACTAAGAAGCCCTAAATCCCATATCTATCACTCTGGCCTCAGGCAACTCCCTGTCCCTCTGTCATGGTTTCCTTGTATGCAAAATGGAGAATACATATTTCAGGAGAGTTTAGAAGATGAATGAATTAGTGGTTGTTGAGGTTTTTCTGTGTTACATTTTAAATTACCTAAAAAAAGCTCATTTAAACTATTAATTCTTTACCAAGATATGAAGAGAGACAGTGTTTGTAGGAAGAGTTTCATCAAATTCAGTGCTATTCAAGATTGGATGTACTGGAGAATATACAGTAAATAAATTATCAGGCCATACCTCAAATAACAAAACCAACTGAATTAAATAGCTACTTATATCACAGATCTTCTGCAGGTAGAAGAGAGGGAACAGAGAATACACAGTTGCATACACGATTACATCCTATTTCATAGGCACAAAAGGAACGTGTAGTGACTGTCCTATTTCTGATTTTTCTTAACTTCCAGCTTTGCAGCTTCCCATCATTCTGGAAACACAATCACTTAAAATGTATATTGAATTACATACTTTAACATTTTCTATAACTATGTTGTTTCATGATACTTACTTTCAACAAAGTATATGCAAACATAACTAAAGACTTCTTGCCAACTGTACATACAAATGGGATACTCTACAGATAGTAAGGAACAACTATAGTTTTCTGAATGCCCTCATCATACCCCTCTTTCAGAGGCACTGATGCTTACAGTAATATAAATACTTAAAAGCTCTAAGGGGTAACATATTTAGTACACGGGGAGAAAACAAGAGTTAAAAGCTACTTTTTTCCCTTACATACATATAATATTTACAAATATATACATATATATTCAAATATTTAACTCTTAGTGTTCTTTAAATTTCCTCTACTGATACTTGACCTCCTTTCCAGACTACAGCTGTTTCCATGTTCATGTTCCAATATATCAAAAAACACCAAACAACACCCCCCCCCCAAACCCAAAACAAAACCCTGCAACAGAAAACAAAAAAAATCACCTAAATCATGTGGGTTTCTCCCCAGTTACATACCCAAGAATTAACGTTTTTTATACTGTCACATAGAAGATATTCAGTTCTCAAGTTAAATAAGTTCTATGAAGATAAAACACATTGGAAAGGCAGGTTTTTGTTTCCTTCTTCCATCTCTAAACAGAACAGGAAAATAACCTGAAAGTATGACGATTTGTGAGATGGCTTTCTTATGTTTTGTTTTAGATACACTCCTAAATAGTTAAGGAAAAGCAGTAATTCTAAAAAAGTCCTTCTGATTAACCAGCCTTTAAACACCTACACTTGATCAACTCATGGAAATCAGAGGGCAAAAGGTACAATATATCTTCAGCATCGATGCATTTTACATCAACGATACCTATTTTATGAGAGAAAAACTACTGAAGATTTAATGGTGCCAATTAAAGAAGCCAAGAGTTTGCATGGCTCAATGGCTGAGTCATAGACCTTTTGCCTATAATAGGTTCCATTATAGCCCTGAGCTCAAGCTGTGGGAAGAGGATTGCAGATGAGTAAGAGGAATTTGTATTTTTAAATGTTATTGCAAAGGAAGGTATCCTTTAAGCATCACGCAGCCGCAACTCTAGAAGCAGTAGAGCAGCTTGTGCTTACTCAGAATCCTAGTTTTAAATTAGATGCTCGGAAATTTGTGGACACCTCAACTTCAAAACACTATGGAAGAAATTAAGCCCATCAGTGCAAAGCCTTCACAAATTGAACTAGCATTTCATATGCATTTCCAAACTTGAAATACTTCAGTACTTGTAATTCTTGTGCTATGCTATTATTACCCTTGACTTTTGGTATTCATTTATGTTTACATAAAACAAGGTAAGACTGTGCAGCTGAAGACTAAAGTAGTTTGTACTTAACCATAGGATGTCTATAAACAACAACTGGTGCAACGTACAGTGAGGAAAAGAAAATTAAAATGTTGAAGTGCCTCTCGAGATGGCTCCCAGTAAACCCAGGGAAGTATTTGTGCCATAGTACAAAATTCTGATCAATCCACCATCAATAACAATTAGACCTCAGACACGGGTACAGATTATCTTGAAGGGGAAGTTCAAAAGGAATTTAACTTACTTTAGGTAGATTGCCATTTGTGAAAACATCGGCAGATCCTAATACAAGCAATAAAAAGAATTAAGATGGGTAAAAATTGGCACCAGAACAAACTGAGTATAAAACCAGCGACTAATAAATTTAGGACAGAAAATCAGATGCCTGTTCCAACATTCAGAGTAATCTGATTTGGGTATGAATTTCAAAAAAGGAGTACTGGGAGCAAAAGCCAAGTGCTCTTTAAATTGAAGTTTGATAAGGTTATGAAAAGTAGTTCATAAGATGATACATGTGACAGCTGGAGGCTCAAATCAAAGGCCCAGATCTTTACAAGTACTTTGCTCCTAACGACTGGTGACAGTAAAAATCACCAGCAAAATCTTGTTTAGATTAAAAAAATAAATATATTGTAGCAAATGTAATTTGAAATATGACAAACAGAACTTATTAGTTCAGAAATGAGTTAGATATGCTTAGAATAACCATCTATGTTTAATTTTCTAGGGGAAGGAAATCACTGTTAAGCAGATTAATAGAATAAGGCTGGTCAGACAAGGTTTTGGTTGCAGAAGTTTTACCTTAGAACCTGAAAAAAGGGGTTGGTGACCCAAACGGCTTCCATAATTACACTGATGAATATAATCAGAAAAAAAGCCTTAAGTATTACCTCTTCTATAAGCCTTACTTCACTCACATCCTCAAACCATCACACCTATGAACACGACTACTCAAGATACCCTAAGGAAAACCTCTATTGTTCAAATGTTTGTATTTATAACATCTTTGACTAGAAATTGTCTTCATTCATATCATGATTGTCATACAAAATGCAACAGTGCTCTTTAAAACAGAAAGGGTTACTTTTTAAATAAAGATGCCACAGTCCCAGTGCCCTTTTGCAATAGCTTTTCTATTCCCTGGTTTGGACAATTTTCCGAAAATAATGCAGAAGTTATTTTTATTTTTAGGTAGTCTATAGAGGATAGAGATTTGAGAAAAGTAGAAGTAAGCATTTATGAAATTACCAGTCATCAGTTGTTCATTTACAGTTACATTATTTAAATATTAGTGATATACTTGTAAGGAGTGGGTTAGTGCAGGAGATGCCAGTATCCAATTGCTGGGCATGTGTCTGAACTTGCAACAGGAATATTGCAACTGAAAAGACTCCTGACAGAATTTTACTTCTTTCTAATGTTGTGATGGAAAACTTGCTCTTTCTCAAGAGCTTCCTACACACGACATCCCTAATACGAGATCTGAATCAAGCAGGATAAAGGTAGAACAAATTCTTCCCTCAAAAAAAAAAAAAAGACTGGTTTTCCATAGAAATTATCTCAGAGCTCCCAAACCAGAAGCCCCTGGCCTGCTTTGATGGCTCTCCAGACCAGTTAATTAACAATGTAAACGCCTTCTCCCATTCCCATGTCCACCCACCGAGGCAATTAGGTGGTTTACAGAAGTGCCTCGTGTTGGAGTGAGTTTGTGCAAGTTGGTGTAGAGACACTTTGAAGAGATGGAGAGGAGCAAGAGTTTTTATCTTTTACACCTACTAGTAAGTATATCAGTTTTGAAGAGCAAGACAATCTGCAGGTCATACTTCAACTACTTACAGCCCAAATTTTCTTGTGTAATATATGTGTGTGTGTCCCAATATTTTCCTTGCTTTACTTATGAATACAAGCATCTGCCTCGAGCATCTACAAATCACAGAGTATGTTCCTGAGTTAAAAAGAAAATATTTAAGATTTGGATATATATCAAAGATTTAAGTAATTCTATGTTTGAGACTTGCAAGAAATAAACTGGTGGTTTTCTAGGACTGAAGATAGATATTTTCATGGGCACTGCTAATATTCCTTTTTATGTGTTAGTGCCCACAGTTCTGCATGAGAATTTGTGATTATCCAATCAGACACAGTTAGTCGAAGCCCTTTAAGTGCAGAAAGTTACTTTCTGACGTGGTTATATTTTGGATATACTAAAAGACAAAGCAGAACAGAAGACGACACCCAAAGTCTTTTCGCCTTTTTGAGGACATAATGAATAAATGCACAGGAGAAGTCAAGCTGAGGAACCAGCGGTGTGAACTCTTCTCAAGGGAGGGCTGCCGAGGCGGGCACCCCTCAGAGCAGCAGGCAGCGAGCAGGAGCCTGCCCGGGCGGCGGGGCGGAAGAGGGAGGAGGTTTGTGGCTGCCTACGTAACCAGGCGTGCTACCCGGCTGCACATTTCCACCCTGTGAAATGGAAACAGTGATCGGGTTTGCCTGCCCTGCCAGCACATTCCCACTGACTCAAAGGTTCTCTGATGGAAGAAGTTAACAGACATGGAGGGTACATATCACAGGCTAAAGCCATCTTTTTTAGCTGGCTTACTAATACTAACCTGTCAAACAACTCCGGTAACTGTGGTTTCGTGCTGTCACTTTCCACTACAAGATTTGCAGCCCCACAGGGAGGCTCAATTATGCCCAGTTCCCTTCAAATCCAAAGGCAAATACAAGATTTTCAGCATATGCTCTCTTCAGTCTTTCCGTATCCTTTCCAAAAAAGGTGGCACTGTACAATCCATTACTTCCAGGTGAGGTGAGGATACACCATCCTGATCAGCCAACACAGAACTCACCGTTGGGACTCCCCCCTGAAGACATCATAGAATGATAGAATGGCTTGGGTCAGAAGGAACCTTTAAAGGTCATATTGTTCAATCCCCCTGCCACGGGCAGGGACATCTTGTTCAGAGGTCTGTCCAACTTGACCTTGAACACTTCCAGGGAGAGGGCATCCACAACTTCTCTGGGCCACCTGTTCCAGTGCCTCACCACCCTCACAGTACAAATTTTGTTCTTTATATCCAATCTACATCTACGACCTTTCAGTTTAAAACCATCAGCCCCTATCCTATCACTATAGGCCCTGGTAAAAAGCCTCTATCTTTCTTGTAAGCCCTCTTTAGGTACTGGATGGCTGCGATAAGGTCTCCCTGGAGCCTTCTCTTCTCCAGGCTGAACAACCCCAACTCTCTCACCCTGTCTTCACAGGAGAGGTACTCCAGCTCTTTGATCATCTTTGTGGCCTCCTCGGGACTCACTCCGACAGCTCCATGTCTGTCTTGTACTGGGGACTCCAGAGCTGGATGCAGTACTCCAGGTGGGGTCTCATAAGAGCAGGGGGCAGAATCACCTCCCTCGACCTGCTGATCATGCTTCTTTTGAATACAGTTGGCTTTCTGGGCTGTAAGCGCGCATTGTTGGGACATGTCCAGCTTTTCATCCACCAGTACCCCCAAGTGCTTTTCTACAGGGCTGCTCTCAATCCTTCCATTCCCCAGCCTGTACTGATACTGGGAGCTGCCCTGACTCATGTGCAGGACCTTGCACTTGGCCTTGTTGAACCTCAGGAGGTTCACATGGGGCCACTCGTCAAGTTTGTCCAGGTCCCTCTGGATGACATCCCGTCCCTCAAGAATGTCAACTGCACCACACAGCTTGGTGTCATTTGCAAATTTGCTGAGGGTACACTCAATCCCACTGTCTATGTCACTGATGAAGATATTAAACAGTACTGGTCCCAATACACTTTGCTGGGACAGGGGGTCCCTACACCTTGCTTTAAGGTGTAACTGCTGTCATTTCAGACACCAGCCTGAGCAGATCTCATCTGAAGTGAGATTTACATTACAACACAAAACACTGTTCTGTCAAATTTTTTCTCCATTTTTTAATTTTTTAATCTGTAAGCCTCTAGTAATGGAGATTTAATTCTCTTTAAGAACTTCCCATACACTACTGTTGCTTAGCATATAAACCTGCTCTCCTTAATCACCTTTCCCAGGCCACTTAAAAGCAGTTCGCAGGGGACTTCAGAGGTACAGAGACCACAGGTTGAAACCACCGACTCAAAGAAATCTTAATGGATACACGTGAGATACAAAACCAAAAGAGATTGTCAGTAATCAACTCTATTTTTCTCTTGGGGTGGGAAAACAGCAGTTCTGTAAATGGCCTTTCATTGCAGTATTTTATTAACTTCAGCATGACAAAGTGGGCTTGAAATCACAGACTTGTTAAAAAGCCTTTGATGTTATATATGCTGCCCGAGATCCATTTATGTCAAAGAGCCCAAGATACTTCTCAAGCTGTAGATCTTTAGGCACAGCAACAAATGAAAAAAGCTTTTGAATATGTTATCTAATACGTACTTATGACATGTCACAGGTAGGCCTTTTCCCAGCTCCTCTAGTAATTGAACTAAACTAACAATTAAATCAGAAAGTGTCATTAGAACTGGAGAGGGGGGGAAAAAAAAACCAAAACAGCCAAAAAACCCCACGCTTCATTTTCTGCGGACAAACACTTTATTTAGCAGTACCAATTGAAATAACTCTGAATTATGTCTAAATCATACTTTAGTTCTCCAACAAGTAACATTGTTTTATGAATCATTAAATACCATATCTTTAGTATCCTACCTCCGGTCCTTCTTTACACAACCTATAGTTAAATGTAAAAATCCCTATAAGCAAGTCTTAAATCAGACATGCCTACAGCAGTATCACGTCTAAATTTTGTTTTCTATTGTAATATTATATTGTAGCTGGAGATCTGTGCCTGAAGTGATCCTTTATACCTAACTTGCCCCCCACTGCCAGTAGCAGTTTCTGAGTTACATTTCCATGGGTTGCTGCCCAGAGCAGCAGGAAATGGTGGGAACTGCTCTGCCGTCCCCTGCTCGCCACCGCTGCAGAGCACCTCTCACCAACAGCAATACCGGCGATACAAACCGAAACAAATGGTTAACAAGCAACCTATGTCAGACAGCAAAGATTCTGTGAGTGCCGGTCTAATCCTTAGTTGCACAACTATCTTGTTTTCAACAAGTTTTCCCGGAGTATTTCAAAGGAGGCCAGCAGAAAGACTTAAGAACTAAGTAGCCTCCCATATTGTCACCATTTATCCCTATGTCCGCAACTGATAACACTTGCCCCGGTAAACATGTGCAATATCGTATTAGCAAACTGAGTGAGAGATGAATAGCAACTACGAAATCCAAAGTTTTAGCCTAGTTTTAATGACTATTTCATACCTAGCTATACAAATAAATGGTGAGGTCAACTTTGTATGGTAAGGCATCACTTTAAATTCAAACATGCACTGCATATTATAACCATCCCACTATATTTAGCAACAATTGGCTGGTACAAAAAGATTTCTTCCAAAAATAAAATGAAGCACTTCATATCATTCAGCGCTCACATGTAAGGAAAATTACAGTTCTATCACAGTTATCAGAGTCTCGCAGGGCCAAAAAAGATAGGCAGTCCCAGAATGCAAGTGGACAGAGGGCCATCTGGAGAGAAAGGAGACGTAAAAGGAGAGTGGAAAAACCAGAGTTCACATTGACTACAAGATAGTAGGAAGTTTGTTATGAAGCTTCCAATGAGTCCTCTCTCTCTTCTCTTACAGAACACTAAATCAAAAAAAAAATTACGGAAGTATTAACTTCTCAGTTACTCTGGTCATTATGTTTTTGGTTGCGGGAGTTAGTGAGACATAATAAACCACAATTTAATGAGCACAATTGACTAATGTTTTTCTGATTAAACTGATTATTCAGATGTCTGTTGTAGGTGGGTATACATTCCTTTCGGGAACTCTTGTATCACATAGCAAAATTTCATCTCTGTTAAAATAACAAGAGTTTATATTTAGCAAAATATAAAAAAGTGAAAGATGAAACTTAAGTAAGTGTTTGGTACTCCCTACAACAGGTTATATCAATATAGCAAAGATACATTTAGTGCTGTTTACTGAGGAGTAAGCGTTGCAAATGCTTGCAATTTTCCACAACTAAAAGGTTAATAATATTCCATAGAAACCTGTCAAGGTCCAGAAATTAAGATTTCTTGACATTCAAGTTTCTACAGCAGCAACCCATGCAATGTGAACCCACTCCCAGAAGTTCTAAATTTTTGTGCTTCATCAGCATAACGTATGAGCTGCTGTCTCCTAAGCTTGGCTAACACAGTAAAACTGCTGAGGAAGAGTACAGGACAGAGTTGCATTCACACCCTCGGTACTGATTCAGGGACAAACAGGTGATGGAACAACAGAAGCAAAAGGAACAAAGATTCCTCCAAACACAACAGTGGAGGATCAGAGATCCACTTGTTTTCTTCCACCTCTTGTATAACTGCACTACGCTCAGGTTAACCTCTACAATTACAAAATTCCTACACAAGAAGTAGGATTTCATGCTTTGGACTGTGAGACTGGTTGTCTCAGTCTTCTTCAGCTCCACTCTCAAGCAACAGCAATACTGGAAGGAGTGACAAGGAGAGCAAGGAGAGGGCATGCTTTAGAGTAACAAATATTTGAGTAAGAACTGGAATCAGGAGTTTTACAAATTCGGGTTTTGAATAAATAATAATCTTTATTTCCATCATCTATATGTTCCTCTTTGTAAACAGGGGCAACATAATAACCAACTTTGCACAGAAACTGAGAAAATTCTAACTAAATAGGTTATATAGCAAGGTCAGTAAAATCAGAAAGAATGCTGATTCCAGAGTTTATAACTCAAACCCACACTCAGATCACTAAACCATCCTATCTCTCAGTTCTGTTTCCTCATAAAGAAGAAAGACTAAGAAATTAATCTTGAGTTTTATTTTTAACTTTTCATGCTTTTAAACAATTCTCTATGTTGAAGAAAAAAATCCCATTCAGTGGCTCAAGGAAAACAAATAATTGACAGACATTGGAGGCATCCTCCCTCATTTCAATGCACATGATGCACATCTAATGAAATTGTGCCAAGCTGTCTTTGCTAGAAAGGGGATGTTTTTTCACCTCTTCAGTAAGAAAATAGCTGCAAATAATTCAGTTGGAAGAGGAAAAATGTCCTTCTTTTCTAAAAATGAAAACACGCCTCTGAAATCAAATCAATCATTTCTATTTGTGTGAAAAAAGGAACAAAAGGTGAGAGTTAAAAAAAAGTGGGAGAAGTTGGAATGTGACCTGTTTGTCACTAATTCAATAAAACAAGAGAAAGCTTTGACTTCTAATGGAAGTTTTAATTTATCAAAATTTGAGGGAGGACTCAAGGGCTGGTTACTGAGGGCAAGTGGTGAGCTGTGTAAGGGTATAAAGGGCCTGAAAGCTCAGTGCCAGAGGAAGAGGGAAAGCCCCCATCTTCCCCCACCAAGCATTCCCACTCCCACACCACCACCTTGGGTGATCTTGTGGTCAACACAGTAAAGAGATGCCGGGAACGTGACCTGGCCAGAAGTGAGCTGGCCAGATAAGCCAGTTCACCAAATGATCAGGTATGCCAATGCAAGGAAGGAGCTAAGGTGCTGTATTCCAGACCTCAGCCAGCTTTATTTGCATGGATTGTTTTGTTTTTTTTTTTTAAAAAGCAGATTAGATATTGAGAACTACTGAGTTCACACAACAAAGCTGGGAAGCTGCAGGTGACTCCTTGAGCTTGTCGGTCCCTGTTTTGACACAGACGTTGGCCATTTCCTCTCTGTTCTTACTGCTCAGCACTGCTTCATCAGCTCAGCCTTTTGCTGCCCCTTCCCTCATCACCTGCCCACGCTTCCTACTCTGCTCCCGCCAACTCCCGAGAAGCTGCTTCACTGTCTTTAAACCACACCTGCAAACTGGGAATTTTTCAAAAGAAAGATCTGTACAAACAGATGCTTTAATCACTGTGAAAAATTCAAGGGTGTTAATCTCGCTCCTTAGCTACACAACTTTATAACTCTGTTGACAAAAGAAGGTATCAAATATTTATAGATGACATCTCTAAAGAAAAAGACCAAGTGATTTGTTCCCAAAATCCAGACCACATTACCACCTGTATAATATATATCCATACAATTAAAAGAACATTGATACCTAGAAAGGAAAGCTCTCAAAGAGAATAAAGAAAGGAACAGGAGGGGTACATACATCCAATTCTGATATGTTGTTCAGGTGAGACCATCTCTTCTTAAAAATACCATTCCAGTATTTTAACTTCATAATTGTTTGGTTACCAGTTCTTTCATTATAACTCAAATTTGAAAATTCAAAATTGAAAAGCACTGGCTCACTGAGCTGAGGGAGAAAACAACCTCTACAGACCAAAGTTAAAAATCGGAGTTCAAAATGATGGTGTCCCCTCGTAGCAGGAACCCAGACATTTACTCTGCCCAGAGGAAAAAGGAGAGGACGCTTATGCAAGTTTGTGACACTTGCTTTCAAGATACAAGCAAAGTCAGATTAGTTTAAAACCAACGGATGTCTCAAATTCCATGTGAAAGAGCAGGATGGAAGACCAGGAGGAGGATCCATAATGAAAAGGCAGGAAATTGTTACTTTGCCTGCAACTTATTCCTTATTAAGATTGCTGCTGTATTTAAAGAAAAAAAAAAAAGGAAAAAAAAAGGGAAAAAAAAAAAAAAAAGGCATTTCTGCTTTCATTTATCCCAATCTTCCATCCTTGTATGTTATGCAGGCTGATGATGATACAGACATTAGAGTTTGTATTAGACTATCAGCTTTCAGTCATGAAGAAAAAGCTTCTCTGAAAAAAACAGATTTAAATTCGTTCAAATAAATATAGGAGAATGCGTTCAGCCATGGAAAAACAAGATGATTGCCAAATCCCACTGGAAGTGACCATCAGCAGATAAGAATACTGTAGTGAAGTAGCAAGCAGCAGCATAAGTTTAAAAATATTTCTAGTTAGGTTATTCCTCAGATAATGCTAATGATTTCAAGAAAAAACACATTCAGGTCACTAACATACAGAAACTTTCAACATATTCACGCTGAAGAACAAGTCTGGCAACTCTTAAGCCTAAAAAAATCAGTATTCTGATGAAGACTTGTGTTTTTATGCTAATGCTGCAAACTGGCTTTACCCAAAACTCCAGAGCAGATAATGTAATGGCAAAAATTATTTTCATCATGGTCAAATCATGGCACCCGAGGGAAGACGTATTCTTGAAGTTGCTTGTACCTCCCTAACAGTAAAAAAAGACCAAAAAAATCCATAGCAAAACCACCTCAAAACTACAAGTCTTTGGCCCAAAGACCTATTCACTGCAGAATCGCTGCAACCTCTTATTTAGAAAAGTAAATACAGCGCTCTCAAGGGTGAGGAGAACGTGGATATGTTAATATCAACCGTTAGACTGGAATACATCTGTGGAGTTTTAGAACATGAGCTTTTATCTAACAAAGTATTTCATATTAATTACTATATCCTTTGAGAGACCTGCATGTGAACTAGCTCACGGATGGATCAGGTTATCAGCGTAACAGACTGTTCTACTTCACAGAGGTGAAATAACTTCATCACTTTTAACCAAAGATAGCTTTAACGGTCTACTTTTATTTGGAAAATTATAGTGTACGTTGCTCAAATACAGAAGTTCTTCAGAACCTCAAAATACAGCAGAAGTCTGCAAACTTTTAAGAAAAATTTACTATTATCAACCTTTACTTTTAGATGAATACTGTGGATTTTCTTCTTTGCTTTTCTTTCATCATTCTCCACAACTTCTGATTTGGCCTAGGTTTGTAACATCTATTTTACATAAATGCACACATGCACAAGTATACATATCTACAGATAAAAATAATATAGAACATAGAATAATATATATTTTATATATAAATTTATATTTATATATTATATACAAGTGTAATAATTTGTATTATAAACCTATTTTTTATATATAATAATATAGAATAATCAATCAAGGTTCAGTATTAGTGGTTTTTAATTCCATTTAGTCTAGCACCTTCAACAATCTTGCCAACACACACAAGGTTGCTGGTCTACAAACACTATCAACACTTGGAAAGGGAAACTAGAATTTCCAGGGGCAGCCATAACATTTTGCTGAATGTGCAGCACATACAGTACCCAAGACAACCAGCTAGCAGTCACACGAAATAGCCTCCACATCAAAAAGTACCCAATGGTGTTTCTAAGTTTTAAAAAATTTTAGATTTTGTTCTACTTATTGACAGGAAAATAGTCAAAAAGCTAAACACTCAAGGGATGAGAAAGCTAGGAGTTCTCTCTGCATCTGTGAGACATTGGTTATGAGTATTAATTTATGGGGAAAATCCTAACCATCTGAAATGATACTATTTCTTACCAAATAAAATTATAAGGACACACTTTGAAAGAGAACTGGTTATGCAAAGACAGTAAGGAGATAAGTAATATGCCAGTCTCTTCTTAGTACTCTTAGGCATTAAAACAATTAAATACCCGGGAGAAAGTCAACTTCATGTTAGTATGCCAGCAGTAACTGACTCAACACGCACTCTCTGCTGGGTTAGAATATTGCATCAAATCACTCCAGCTGATAGTAGTTTTCATTAATATCCCTCTCCACTCAGGTATATCCAAGTATAAATTAAACTGAGGCAGCAACACAGGGATTGAAAACGCAGGAAGGGCCCATGACAGGGGTGACCCAGGCAGTGACTCAGCAGGACTTTCCCTGCCTCTTTCCCTGCAAGGGAGAGCAGGAAATTTCAAAAGAATGTGTTCATACCAAACACGGCTATGAGTTAGGATTTAAAGCAAAGTCACATGCCCACAGATAGTAAGGCCAGCAGAGTAAACCTCGCAGTGAACCAGTAACGCACACAAAAGTAATTTCTTCTCCACAAGAAGCTGGACACTGCAGCCCAGCAACCTTCAACACTGTCAGTACCCACCACTGAGCTACCATTTAGTTGACCATGGAGGCTATACCATAACTGTTTGTCATTTAGGTATGCCTATGTTTGACTATAAATAATGTAGATCACATTTGTGGAACATGATTAATGAACAGGACTCGAAACTTCAGCCCACACAGTAGCCGTGGGTAACCAAGAAGTTCTGGATAACAACACACTCTGTATAGCCTATTTTTGGCAGAGGAAACTCCTACACTCGCTCTATCACTCATAAAACTATCTGAAAATAACGATACATTAAGTGCAACTGCACAGCATCAGACCCCCAGAGGTCTGTCTAACCTGACATCCCATCTCTGATAAAGTCTGTGGAAGAGTAAAAGAACTGGACACACACACAGTAGATGCACCCCAATAAGAAACTCTCAGTCACTCCTTATTTATGGCACAGATATGCTGAGCCAAACGTGGTGCCTTCATGGTTATTAGATGATGATGTGTTTTTCTGCACAACACCTCAGAGATCAGCATCTTAATGCGAGGCTCTGAACTCACCACTTGATAATTTGCTGAAGACCCTCAAAGAATTCAAGGAGACAAAACCAAGTGACAAACAGCCCTTGTTTCACATTCACCTTCTTCATGCACTCCCATCACTCACAATTTTAGAGGCTTTCACCATCTCTCTCCTGCCCTTCCCCCCTAAGTCACCCCCCTCTGTGCTTTTTTAAGTGCTACTGTATTTTCTGAGGCCTGAGGAAGGCACTCAGTGCTGCACAGCACTTGCCACATCGGCACACCATGCATACATGTAGGAACATGACAACAATCTTTGTTTTGCTCTCTACTGCTTCCGTAACAATTCCTACAGTTTTATTTCTTTGACTGTCACGGCACATTTCCGTTAGCCATCTAACATCAAGACCTTGTTCCTAAGGACAGGTTTCTGCCTGCTATTTCACTGCCCAGGCACTTGAGAATCATAAAATCATTTAGGTTAGAAAAGACCCTTAAGATCATCAAGTCCAACTGTTAACCTAACACTGCCAAGCCCACCACTAAACCATGTCCCCAGGCACCACATCTACATGTGTTTTCAGTACCTCCAGGGATGGTGACTCAAGCACTTCCCTGGGCAGCCTGTTCCAGTGCTTGACAACCCTTTCAGTGAAGAAATTTTTCCTAATATCCAATCTAAACCTCCCCTGACCATGCCTTGACTCAGCTTATGGCCAAGCGATTTGTCATTCCTGTTGTATTTCTAATTATTTAGCTTTATTATTATTAGGCTCTTCACCACATCTGCACTTGGCACTCATCTTTGAGTACACTAACAGCAGCAGCAAACTTTGCCATCTGACTTTTCACTCTTTCCCAGATCATTTTTGAAGAGCACAAACTCACCAGCCCAACACAGATGCCTCGACTGTGAAAACAAGCAAATCACTCCTACCCTCTGTTTTGCAGCTTGGCCAGTTACCCGGCCACAGCAGAACCCCACGGCCACTGAGCTCTTCCAAAAGCCTTTGGCGAAGAACGTTTCAAAAGAGGGCTTGAAAAACCAAGCATGCTGACTGAATGTCCAAATGCTTATATACCTATTGAACTCCACTGAAGCCAGCAACTCACTGCTAACAAGGTCCTAATAACCATGTCTAGTTTTCAGCTATTAATCTAAACCAGCCGAATTGTCAATCACCAGCTCTATTTCCCAGCCAAAATAATTTGCAGTTTTGCACGCAAAATAAGAAATAACAAGCCCTAAAATTGACACGGCGATTTCTTAAAAGTTAAAAGCAAAAGAACTTCACTTTCCTTCCAACATACCTAAAAAGAAAACAGTAATTTGGTTAACCACAAGTATTACAGCCTTCCCGTGATAAGGCTAACTTCAAATCACTGAAAAATAATTACTAAGATGGCTTCTGCTGATTTAAAAGTACATAGTGATTTCCACTTCACTGACTATATTTATTTTGTTGATTCATTTTATACAAATAAAAACAAACCAGGCATTTAAATAACTGTTCTGCAGCGAATGGTTTTCTGCCAACTGAGGAGAAGGGAAAACCACGACACAGACAGGAGAGCTACAAATTCTGTATTAAGAGCAGGGGTTTTGCACATCTGCATTTTGCCCCAGGGGGTGCGGAGGAGCTGAGTTTTCATTGACTTGAACAATATTTATTTCATCCACACAGTTTTCAAGGGGGAAATGCCTGCCTCTCAACAGTTTCATTACTACAGTCAGGTCTCAAACTAATTACTTAATGGGAAGGTATGTTTAACAGTAATTTTTACCAAATAAAACTGAACAGAAGTAGGGTACAGAGAAGTTACTTGGCTAGCTACAACTGTGTGAATTACTGATTTTAATCAAGTAACTCGAGTTGTCATGTGGTTTTCCTCTAATTATTTAGTCTCAGCAGTTACCTTTGTTCAAGCTATTCATCTGCAGTTCAGAACTTTGTAATAGGTTGCATAGCTCATTTAAGGGTTGAACTGCCTACGTTTGAGCTCTTCACTGATTAAAGTGAAATCAATGTCCCAAGAACGTTTAATAAGCCTGTCCATTCTGCAGGTAAACTCCCAAACCATTTCTTGCTGTCAAAAAAAAAAAAAAAAAAAAGTTTACTGGATGATCAGATGAGGTGGTGGGAGAGGAAGGGCCAACACAGGTATAAAATTTCACGCCAGTTTTGAGGGGGGCAGGGGAGAGAAAGACGGTCTTGAAGATATTTTTGCCCTTTGAGATGAGAGCTTCCCCCTCCCTCCCAGAAAGACAGCATCCTTCCCCTTGGCCAGCTCACTCCCTGATCCTCCTCTCCCAGGGCTTCCCCATGCTCTGGCACCTCCAGCACTCCCCTCCTCCTCGCTTCCGCAGGGAATGTGGAAGCCTCTCCCAGCTGCTGAGCTGCTCCATCTACCACTCCTTGTCAGCTGCCTCTCTGCAGCGCATACATCTGATTCCCAGACCCACCTCACGCTGTGCGGAGCGGCTAACAGAAGCAGCCGGCAGGCAGCAGTGGAGGGGACTGCCGAGCAGCTGCTTTCCGCACAGGCCTGGGACACTGGCTAGGACAGCTGTTTTTATGATTTATTAAGCTTATTGTAGCATCGTATCATTTATGACTACATTCCAACAATTGTCTCCAAATATTTATGGGCAGAGCTACTTACTTGGCATTAATTAATGACTGGTTAAAAAAAAAAAAAAAAAAAAATTAAACCTCGAGTATCTTGACCACCTATTCATTCAGTACCAAAACGTCTTGAATGATGACTGGTAAGAGCCAGAGGCAAGCAACGGCAAACGCAAAGATCCCAAAAGGCACTTATTCAGCTGAAGCTTAACATACTAGCATGTAGTCAAACCTGCTAAGCTACAGAGGATCAAGATGTTTTACCATTTTTAGCTTTTAATTGAAAAATGACGTGGAAGTAATACATTTTCATCGAAACCCGGCAGATCAGAGACTCAGTAAAATAAAACTTCTGTCCTATTTGAGATTTCATTTAAGCCTCAGAAGATTTGATTTCAGACTATGATTCACATCTGCTGTCTTCTCCTTGCATAAACTGTTGCCCCAGCACTTCTCAGATGCATTACTTAGTGCTGAAGAAGTTCATCCTGGAAATTTTTTCACATGTAAAAATTTCAGCTTTACTTAAAACCACAAAACATTCCCTTAGGATTTAAAGAAAACCCTCAGTTTGGCCAAAACAAACCCATTATAACACACACTTCTTTCTCCAAGTTGCAAATACGAAAATGAATAGTTTAAATGGCAAATCTCACACATGCTTTCCATTTTCCCCTCAAAGGAACCAACATGGGAAAAAAGTAGGTATTCAGCTTGTCCTGCTGCTGTATCATATTTCGGTCTATGCACAATATTATCCTGTAAAAATTACTGTAAGAACATTAGCAAGCTACTTTAATGTCATTTTACCTTCAGCTTCTGTGCACCAAGAAAGCCACATAACCAGTAACAACAAACAGGAGCGACTAATTTTGAAACCATAGATCTTGTGTATCCTGAAACACATTTACAGTAATTTAAACCATTTTCTACTCACTGGAAGTAGCTTACCTGAAGGACAGGCACTTTTTGTGGTGTGTTTTGTGGTGACTGGTGAAGCTGTGCCCAAGGCTGATGATGAGGATGTGGGGGTGGTGAAGACTGATGATGTATCCCTGGATGAGGCTGCATGGGAGGACAGGTTGGCATTTGCTGTTGAAAAGACTGCTGTTGACTAGGAAGCTGCTGGCCAGATATTAGTCGCTCTTGTATTGCTTGTGGATCTGCAAGGCCAACACCTGGACAACCATTTGGTCTCATGTGCCCACCCATCTCCCGTGGTGTTGAAGACATACCCATAAACGGACGATTCTGTTGCATGTTTCGGGGGCCCATATTCCTTTGTCCAATTCCCATGGCACCAGGGGGCTGGTGTGACGGCTGAGGATGGGGTATATTTGGATAACTGCCAACTTCCATTGGTATTCCAGCGCTACCAGGTCTAACCTGCGGAGGAGGTGTACCTGCTGGATTACTCATTGCTTTCATAGGTGACATGGGAGGTGGAGAGGCATAAGTTCCCTGAGGCTGTGAAGGGTGCATAGTTTGCGTGTTCATTTGGTTAAGTGAGCCACTAGGGTGGATGGGTTGCTGGTGCATTAGTCCTTGACCACTGTTTGATGGAAATCCGACAGCATTTGGGTATCTTGGTACAGATTGATTCATTGGAGTGTTATTTGTAAGGCCTAAATTCTGATTCATCCCTGTATTATTAACTAATCCCTGATTAAGGTTACTGTAAGGATATCGAGAATACTGCCCTGAGTTGTTTATAGTAGGTGAGGGTACCGTCTGGCTCCGAGAACTAAAATTAAGTGTTTGCGGCCTAACAGCACCCTGCTGGGGAGGATTAGGGGAGAATCTGGGACTGTGGGCTACTGATTCTCCATGGAGAGCAGTGGGGGGATGGTGGTGAAATTGCTGGACTGAGTGTCGCAAAGAAGGTGCCATACTGGGATTCTGCTGGGGCACATGAGACAAGTGGCCAGGTCCTGAGGTGGCAATGAAAGGGTTTCCCTGATTGAGGCCTTCTTGGCCTTGAGAAAACTGGTTCATCCTCTGCTGTTGCGGCTGGCCGTGCTGCTGCATTGAAAAATCACCACGAGCCATGTAGTTTCCCATCTGCTGCATGTGCTGAGGATGGCCCTGCCCAGGGGGTCCAGAGGGTGCCTGTGGCGGCTGTGTCGGTTGCGGTTGCTGCTGCTGTTGCTGCTGGTACGGTGCTCTTATCTGGTCTGGCACTTGAACTGCCCGTGGTCCCCACATGGAGCCACTGTCTACGAAGGGTTGCCCGTGTCTTTCGTTCTGCATGCTGGGATAGACTCCCATCTGACCACCAGCACCACTGCCATGAGGAACCTGAGGAACTGGAGGGTTGTGATACTGTGAATGAGGAGACGCTATACCATTCCCAGGGGCATTGCTTATCATCCTGTTCGGCTGATCCATCAGGTGCATTTTCTGCTGTTCATATTGATTATAGTGATCAAAATGGGTCAACTTGGCTTGATTTTGATTCGCAGGGGGATGATGAAGAGATGACTGTAAAGAGGGAAATCCTTGATCCATAGGCATTTGCTGCCCCATAGGATTTACTGTGTTTTCAGGATACCCACATTCTCCAAGACCTTCCAACCCTTCACTAAAAATATTCCCATCTTCTCCAAACAGACTCATCATTCCTGGATCTGCCATCTTTTTCCAGCACACAGCTCCTCGGAGCTACAACTAGAATGCTAGTCTGTGCTTCACCTCGGCGAGGTGTTTTGTCCTCAAAGCCTTTAATCCTCAACTAATCTCCTTCATGTCATTCCATATTTCCTTAATTCTTTTGGACCACGCAGTGTCAGGCAAAGTCTGGTTACTGCTCCTAGAAAAAGCGGGGGAAGGGGGAGAAAGAGAGGAAGATATTGAAATAAATAATGTCAGACAATATAAAGAAAACATACTTGACTGGCTTTTTAGACAGTGCTAGCTAGTTCCAGCCCCTGAAACACATCTTAAAAATCTATTTCACTTTACGAAAGATTCATTAGCTTTATCAGAAGCTTTATTATGATAGAGAGTTAGGAAGCAAGCAAAACACTGGCCTTAACCTTAAATTAATCCATTCACTACACTTCCTAGTGCTCCTTTCTTGGGTGGAACAGAACAAAAGAACACAACATGCAGCAGCAGCAGCTGCCACAGCAGGTAGGCAGATGTATGAATATAGCCAAGCAGCCCATCTGCCAAACTAAAGCCCTGAAAATGCTCTAGTTACCAACAGCATGTCCTTAACCTTATTCCCTTGAGCTGCGTAATCAGATGAGCAAGCAGAAGCACCTACAACAGACTGAAGTTAGTTATACGGACAACACATTTTTCAAACGCACACAGGGGTTACCCTCTAAAAATACCAAACACCAAGACTTAACATTTAGAAAGCCCAAAAAAAATTTTTTAAAAAGCATATGATTTATCTTCATTTAATGAAGTTGTAAACTGAAAGACATGACACTTCCTCCCATTTAAGCAAAACTATATGCTCAATTTGTGTAAGAAAATTAAATTCAAAAGCCTCATTCTATGATAAGGGTAGATTTCTCAAATCATATGCTAATTTCTCTCATAATGGTAAGAGGGAACACTATCACCGGAGTTCCTTATTCACCTTCAAGCAATCATGCTACTAACTGCAACTACAGCACTTTAGAAGACCACACAAGTTTTGTTCTCTCCAGAATAACCATCTTGAAAACTCTTTCAGGAAAATTAGTAATGGCAAAATAATTTAAATAATAAAATGCTAACTTAACAAGGTACACACTTGGACTTGGGGGAAAAAATAAAAAAGCAACACACAGTAACAGAGTAGATTCAGAAAAGTTCCCGTTTAGGTTTTTCACAATGAAGACTGGCATGTTCTGAAATGTGTCGCTCGTCCTCTCCCTGCAACAACTTGAAAGATTTTGTTTGCATCTGTTTATTATGAACAAAACTAGTCTAATGCTATCTTTCCTTCTTAAGATCAGAATTTTAAATGCTGTGTCTTACCTCTCAAAATAAATTTTAAGATGATAGTCAAGGAAGCCCATCAACCTAGCAAACAAAAACAACTATTTCGCATCTTTGACGTAATTTAGTAGCGACTGTACTTGCAGATACCAACTTGCCCTTAATCAGTGATCAAGGAAAAGAAGATTTACAACTTCATACTTTCATATCTTACATTTTATTGCGGAGGAGGGATGCTTTTGGTCACTTAGGATGCAAAACGCCAGTCCAGACTATTTTAACTGAAGGCAATTTGTCGCAGACAAGTTTTAGGGAGAAACTATCAGCACATTTATTACATTTCTTGTAGCCATTGTCAAGAGGACCTTCTACAGCATGAAGCAGAGGGCAAGAGGAAAAGCACAAGCATTTATCACTCCTCTTAAAATAGCATTTGAATGTCACCTTTAAAACCACACTCTTAAATCTCGTTAGTGCTCAGCTGGGATATTAACACTTATATTTCTAAATCACTTGGGGGTAAATTTCTATGAGCCATCTTTATATTGCTAATATCTATTTCTTTTGAATTCATTTTTTTTATTAAGCAGAAGCCATCTGTAACATTTACCACCTCAATCAGTTTATTAAAGCACAGGGTAAGAAGTTCCAACAACAAGGCAAGAAGGAACCTCCTTCACCAAAACAAGTTTTTGGTATTAGACTGCTCCAGAGCAGACAGACCACTGTTGTGGTGAAGATCCCTCCAGTGATTTAAGATTGCTTGAAAACTTCTGACACTGCTAGCTCTGCTGAGGCACACTGCCCTCAGGAGCTGGCAAAGCAGGACATCAGTGTGTACTGAGAGCTTCCATCTAATAGAATAGTCTCTTTGCTTGGAAATGCTAAAAAGCGTAGTGCACAGATACTGCTACCTCCCAACTGCTGATGGAATCTGGGCACTATCAAACTTGAGCCAAGTAGAGGATCTCACCTATTTACAGCCACAGAATTATGAACAAGAAAGAATTTTCACTCATTTTATTATATACATCATGCCTACTAAAAGAACCATTTTTGAAGGCAAGTACGCTCTACTCTCCTGAAGCACTAATGAAACTTTAATATAAAATAATTGAAATCTACACAGAAGAATTCTCTTTGTTATCTCTTCTAGACAAGCTAACAGAGCATCTCCAGAAACAAGTTTACAAGCATCAAGCATGCATTGGAATCGTACTCCTTCATTTATTGTTTTTCAGCTGACAGGCTTCCAATAAAACTCAGGACAGAGTCAACCACCGGTAACAGTAGTTAGGACCTGCTACTATACCCAGAAAATCAAACTAAAATGGGGTAAAAGTTTTGTTTCATTAAACACAGCGTATTTCTGCCCAGCTGACTCCATCCCAGTTTGCAGGTCTGGGCTTGGGACCGTCCCTTACAACGAAGGAGATGTGTTACGGAACCTAGCCCTTGCCTGGTTTCCTGAGCACATACTCTTTCAAAAGAAAAGTAACCTCTAAGTTTATGATGCAGTTTGTAGGCAAACAAATTAATCTAAATTAATAGTGAAAACAGTTTGCCACTATTTATGATTTTAGTTCTGCATTTTTATCTGAAGTGTGAATTAATTTCATGTTTGAGCCGTTGATGCTAAAGCTATTAGGTTTGAAACAGAGCCTGAGAACGTGTTTGAGAAGATGTCTCGAAATTGTAGTATTATTTCTTCAGATTTAAGTCTGGCCTTAAATTTAATGACCACAGTCCTTTACAGTCAATTGTGCTCTCGTGAAACTTTCTTCTACTTCCCAAAATAAAGTCACACCTCTGATGTGATACATGGCTAACAGCACATGTTTAAGAATGAAAGACAGTTAGCAGCTCCAGTTTGATCAAAATAAATTAACCAACATTTTGATGAGACAACAGTCAATAATGGAATTACCTAATAAGCTCTCAACCTTCTATGCTAGCAGGACAGATGTCTTCTAGATAGTTAAGCAAGTCATGAGAGTCACAGCCTTATTTTAAATTGCAACAATTTCCATGCTTCTTTCACTACCAGCAATGTACTTTCTCTGCTTCAATCCTCAATGCTGGTCCAGAATAAAAAAACAACCCACAAAACCAAAAAAACAAAACCAAAACCAAGCCCCCCCCAAAGGTAAGACCTGCATCAAGCAATAATTCTAGCTAAAATATGCACTAAGCACCACTGTTCACTTCCCCATGAGAGCAGACATGCTGACAGCAAGACTGACCACGACAAACTCAGCTTTAAGTCTTTTTTTGGATTAAATAGTTTAAAAATATGAGTTGTGCCTCATCTTCTCTACTATCCCATAAGTTAGAACTAAGAGACATTCATGAAGCAGTGCCTATTTTCCAGGTACAAAGGAGAGAACATCTGAACCCTTAGAAAGGCAGATTGCTGAATAGAAGTGTGAATGTGTGAAGAATTAGTAAACTTTTTGGAGAAAAAAATCATCTTAAGCTATACAGATTCTGCTATAAAATTCTATAGTTTTTCTGTTCCTTAACACGAAATATTGCACCAACAAGACTGAACTAAAGAGTCAATGAATCTATATCCTTACGATTGCCTGGACAACCTATTTCTGTTCAAAACAACAGTACGATTCCCAACTACCAGGACACAGCCACTTGCTTAACAACGCTGTTGTCTCAACAGGCAAAGCTTACATTTACTCCAGTCCGCAACATTCCAGTCCTGAACCGCTACATCTCAAATCTAAGCAGTAGTTAACCATTGCTCAACTTAGTATTTCAGAGCTACATGGACTTAGTAGCCTTGGGCAGCTTCCCACTTTTATGAGTGGAACTAAACTGGCTGCTGCATACGCATAACCTGATCTAGGGCTGCAAACACTAAAACCTGGACTTCATTAGCCTTGCTCCCAAAGCAGCAGATCCAGGCAGTCAAGACCAGGAAACAGCAAGGGCAGCACACAGAGACACGTGCCCTCCACAACCCCAGCCTCACATTCTGCCATTCGGAAGAACTTCTTGTTAATCAACAGGTTTGGATATCTATCCTTCTATCCAAAGAAATTTAGCAGCGTTTCTTGATGGCCATGAAGCAAGTAAATCAAATAAATAGAATGTGAGAAAGCAGCTAATGCTGACTGCGTCAAGCTTTGCAGAGAGATGTGTCATGCAGAGTTGGTATTTTTACAGCTATCGGTACCTCAGACAAAACTCTAAGTACTTGACAGACACAAACAAAACAGTTACTCATATAATGGAACTATGCACCTACAACACAATACAATAAACACTCTGAACAGTGTGCTATTTTGAAGAACTAGGCTAAAAAGACCTCTCATGCTAAAAACCAAAGCCACGCAAAAGGTCATTTTGAGACTAGAGCTTCAAAATGTAGGATTAAACACTAGGCTACTAAATCTGCATTTAAACATTGCGTATTTAAACTGCTTTTCAAAACTGCTAAGCTCCTGCTGGCTGTTAGGGGTAGTAATTTAAGCATTTGCCGCATGGAAGTAGATGACACAAATGACCGCAATTAAAGTCACATTCTTATTTTATGAACAAAGTTGGAGGAAAACATCCACCAAAAACTTCGTAAGCACATGTACCACCCTGACAACACAGGAAAAGTCATGCCAAGACATTCAACTTGGGGAAGGTGGCTGATGAGGCTTCTCGCTTTCAGCTCATTCACCTACTGAGCTAACAGCCCTGCTGATGCCAGGACAGTTATGCAAGTGCCTGACCCCGTCCATGGGAAGCACGCCTAGTCTCCTGCGTGTTCACTGCTTAGTTCTCATTGCTGTCACAGACAACACTTCATGCATGGTACCCTCCTCCTCCCTACAGATTAGCCAGAACAGATGAGCAGATCTGCAGCGTTGCAACATGATTTCTAACTTCCACAGAAAGTTGGTTATCTGAATGCCTAAACACACTTTTTTCCCCCCTCCCTTCATATTGAATGCTTTTCTAGTACACACTTCACACAGTACAGCTGTGTAAAAAATTAAGTTCTTATAGTTCATATCAGATCAAAGGATGGCAGGAATCTCGTTCCCCCACCCCGGGAAACGGAGACATGGCTTGCAAAGATGAAATGACTGACCTCATGCACTGCAGGAATATTCTGCCTTCAGTGGGAAGAGTCAGCAAATGTGGTGTAAGCATTTCTGACAATTTTAATTTCACATCTATCTTAGTAAAATTCAGTTAGTTCTTTACAGAAACACATTCTCACAGAAATTTGCAGCAGCAAATTTAAGGCAGTCAGTACCTCTTGTTAAACTAAGAACTGGGGGAGGGAAGTGAAAGAAAACCTCACATGCCTTTCCTCAAAAGTCACAATTTTTGCATACATGCAGTCAGCTAAACACCACGAATGCTATTCAGTAACATCTTTTGGGCAAAAATTCCATGAAATTCTAAGTTTCCCACACAATATTTAAGTGGAAACCAGATTATATTTTATTTCCTTAATGCATCATGTACTTTGGCAAGGAACGGGCTTTTACAGAGGCAACCGAGGGCACAACAGCCTTCGAATATTTGGCAGCTTGTTGCTGTCAAGCAGCTGATGCAGGAATGACCAGCTAGAGTTCAGCCTGTGCCACACATTTGGAAACAATATCCTACGTCATTCAAGTTCACAGGAGCTGATACGAGACCACAACAGCATCGCATAGGAACACTCTGATGCAAACCCACCAAGCCTCGTTGTTACATCATACGCTCCCATTGCGAATTCATGCTACAATTGCCGTACCAGCTGGGCTGCAAACTCTTATCCTAATATGGGGCACTGCTAATTTTAAGTCAGTACCTATAACACTAAATAAGAAGCCTCAGCATGTCCTTCTTTCCCGTCCAGAAGAAAAAGGGGAAAGTTCATAGCCATTTATTAGAAGTACGTGCTTGGAGGTTTTTAACGATGTAACCAGAGGAATAAATGTAAAAACCATTTTCTTTTTTTTTTTTAATTAAGTACATTACAAACACAAGGTGTGAGGAGGGGGGAGAAGCCTAAGCCAGAAACACTTCCGTTTTAGCATTATATAGCCTGGAATTTTAAGAGGCCTTTTTTGGTCATACGACCACTCTCTCTCCCAACGTAAGTTTAAAATACAGATGTGAGGAGAAGAAGTTTTATCTAAAAATAGTCCTAGATAAGTAAGAGAAACAATTGCAGTTACAAAAGTACTTCAGCAATACTTTTAGAAATATTTGATAGCAGCGTTATCTTGCAAACGACTCTAAAAAGGGGAACCACACCACGTTCAGTGTAACCCTAAATGAGGTTTGCATGTTATGAACGCAACCCATGTATCCTATATAATTTTCGGTTTCGGTGGGCTGGGAGCATTTCGCAGCTGCCGCGCACTCCCGCCGGCGCTCGCTCGGTGCCAGCTGCCGACCCGATCGGCGGCTGTGCGACGGCCAGGCGGACAAAAAGCCGAGGCAGGGCCGGAGCAGGGGGGAGGTGGTGTCAGGGAGAAGACTTATATTGTTGCCATCAGTCACCAAGAAATCTCCCAGCAATTACATTCTCTTATAAAGCTGACACTAAACCGGGCCGGGGATTCAAGAGGTGGGGCCAGCGGCGACCCGCTGAGGCACTGAAAAAACACTCCGCGCAACCGATTACTCTTGTTAAGGGCCGTGCTTTTTGTGCACCTACTGCAGTTGTCACTGATTAACCAACTGATCTGGCAATTTCCTACATTCTTTTGCATTTAAAAAGGATCTAAGAGGCCGAGAGTCATCCCCTTTCATATTCCAGGGGGGAGTGGGAGGCTGCGCCCCGTCCGGCCGGCTGGGGTGCAGAGGGGCCCCTGCTCCAGCAGGCCCCTCTCCCGCCTCCCCCAGCCCAGGCCTGCAGCTGAAAATAATTTATCTGTTCTCTCCGCCGGGCTCCCGGCACATGCGATTGGGAGGGAAACGTATCCATCATGAATAAACTTGAGCACAAAGACAGGGCTGAGTGTCACAGGATACAAAAGGGCAGAGGTCGTCGCAGCGAGCGGGAGGGTTTGCACAGGGCCGGGCTGGGCGCTCATGGCCGCCTCATGCAACCTCCACACAGCAGCCTTAGGCGGGAGCCTTTCCAGTTTGGCACATCCCCTGAAGTAAACAAAGCCCCGTGCGGTCCAAGTCACAGAAAAAAACGTTGTAAACAACAAAATCATCAGAGAGGTGACGAAGCTCAAAGTAAAACGGAGTCTTTTCCTTTTGCTGAAAGTAGCTCATAGTGTTTACACCCAGAAAGCTGGGAATTGTAAAAATTCATGAGGTGGATACTCAAATGTTTCCCAGGGTTTCTGAACATGTGATTTTTCACTGAAATGTATTTTTTTAATCACGGGCAGGTTTTAAGACTTAATCGTCTCCCAAAAGGCTATTTCCAGCTATAGAATTATGAGCGCTTTAAAGTAGCCAGACCCTATATTTTACTTTACCTGTTACAAGGCCAATACAATCATGTTTCATTCATAGTTTATGAAGTCTGAAAAACCACTTGATGAAATTACAGTCTACCGATACCACACATGGTATATTTGTCCACGTATATTCTATAATCATTTCAATTTATGACTTGTACTTAAGAGTCATTTTCCTGTACATGTGTTCTTCATAAATACTGGTAGATCATGGTCTGCGCTTGTACAGGAACCACATATCCACACTCATTGCTGTGAAGATAAATACACCTTATACATCCAAAGTGAAAAGCCAGAGTTTTCACAGAACTAAAGAGAACATATTTCAGGATTGTGGAACAAAATGGTAGTTCTCCCTTACACTCTTTACATGTGGCAAGATGAATCATCCTACATCTGAATGAAAGCCCTCACTCAACTTCCAGTATTGACAATAATTTTTGCCCAATACAGTTAAGCATACTGCCTTGAACCTTTCAGCAAAGAAAAAAAATTACGTATTACATTGGGAAAGGATTACAAATTACCTTTTTTAGAAAAAATTATATCAATGTTTTATAAAGTATTTTGAATGAAATCACACATGAGATTTTACAAATCTTTATTTTCTGCTAGAAAAAAGACCTGTAGTACCAGACTGATTATGTATTCTATCATTCAAAATAGACTATTTAAAAGAAGTGCTAAATTATTTCACTAACTTAAAGTCCACCATAAAGGGAAAGGTTTGAGGAGGGAAGGGTGTGGAGAAAGACAGTGCGCTGCAGGAACCAATGCAGTAAATGGACTCAGTAGATTCCAGGAACCTTCATTTGCTGCCTGGACCATTAACTGGGTCCAGTAATGTCCCGCAGAATACGGGGGACAGCTGAGATAGGGGACAGATACCCAAAAGACCTTCCACAACTAGTTTAATGGACTATTTATTTGAGGAGTTTATTTTAACACAATTAAGAAATGCATCTTGGGCATCCTGTTATTTTTTTGAAGGATATGCCAAAAAAAGGGAGTTTATTCTTGGCCTGTGAAATAGAAGCAGGCTCTTGCACGTACAAATGAAGTTTGATTTTATTTTTTTTGTTTTTAACATAACACCTGGCTCACAGTGATCATCAGCGCTTATTCAGATCACAACATAAATGACTATACCAAGCTGATCTCTGCAATGGAAAATGCCAAAGAGTTTGGAGCTCTCAACAGCTCTCAGTGTAGAAGACTAAGATATTTAAGAGTAAACAAACCACTGTGTTCAAGTTCCCTTAGCTGTGGAAAAAGGGTGCCTACACAGTGTAAGCAGTGGTGCCAGAAGTTACAAACTGGAATGGGGACTGTCAGATGAGTGCAACCCTCACCAGGCATCGTGTGCAGTGTGGCTTTTCTTTCCAGGCAGGACTGAGCTAGAATGCTTTTCCTCTATAAAAGCAAGGGAGATTCACAAGGAAGAGAATCAAATTTTCTTGTGCATAACTTCAGTAGGCCTCCAGTTTCTTCTTCACCAAGAAGAAAACTAACTGGAGTGTTTTCAAGTGTGTTGCTTAATCAATATGCACTTCTAAAATGACTCCAGCGTAGTTCTGTTCAAACAAACAACAAAATAATCCTTCCAGGGAAAAAATTGTCATCTAAGTTTTAGAACTATGCAATCTCACTCCCCCTTCTCATCAAGATTCTTAAGAACTTGGAAGTAGCTTGCAAGTCAAAGATAATTACTGACCCAAAACGGAGCCACAGTCATTCAAGCTATTGCAGGCAGTAGAAACAGCTGACATTCATCTACCACAAAACCTTTTACACACAACAGGAAAGTTCTTGAGCTACCTTCAGATCTCCGCAAGCTTTTCAGAGATTGATGATGAACATACAAGAGCAGTGCTGCATTCTTGGAGAAGATATGAACAGAAATTTTTACCTATCTGAAAACACACTTAGAAACTGGTTCACATTTTCACAGAAGCTCTACCTTCTCTCAAAAAGCAGGCTTGACCTTAATTTTATAATAAAAAGCACTATCGTCACTGTTCCTAACAATTCACATTCCATTTAAATTTACCTTTGTTCAATCTTGCTGCAGCATCTACAGAGGACTAGAAGTTTCCAAGTCCTTTTAAATAAACAAACAAGAAAAACAAAAAGATACATGCCCACATTGCCCTCCCCTCAACAAAACCAAAAATTTCTTTCTACTCACTAGAAAACTGTGAGGTTAAAATTTAGAGAGTTTTTGTGTTTTGGGGTTTTTCTTTGTTTGTTTTCTTAAGTAGGAAAAGCAAGCAAATCAAAGGAGGGGGCAGGCTGACTAAAAGATTAGAGTACTATTTTGCAAGTGTGAGAAATAGGAAGGTTTATTTTGATAACGTTGGAGGCGTTTAGATTGCAAGCTCTGTTGGACTAGTAATTTCTTTATTTTGTGTTTATAAATACCTGGAAAAGTGAAAGTCTGACCCATAAAATGGGTCAAAAAAAGAAAAAAAAAAAAACAAGCAAAAAAAAAACCCAAGCAAAAACACTTAAGTAGAAAAAGATCCTCGAATAACAGAATTCAGGACTTTTAATCAAGTACTATATGAAGACTGCTACCATATAGACTTGTGTAACCACCCAAGTTTATAGCTATTTCACTTACTATTCAGAGTCCAGTTGTCAGAACGAGACCTACAACAGCTAAAGCGTAATGCAGAAAAACTACTAGGAAAATCTTTATTCTATTAAGTGTCAAAAACCAGCTAGTCAAAGGTGAATAAACTCAAACAACTAAAACCTTATTCTTTTGCTTACAAATAATGTAGAGAAAGAAACTAGAGCATGTACAAAGAACTTTGAAGTTCTAGTGCTAAACAACATTTCCAAAGTTATTTTATCTCTACAAAAAGAAAACCTCATTCAGAATAAAACAGCCATCAAAAGACTAAAAGCATGAACCCCTGTATTATGTTTTACTTAAGCAAACAGTAAATAGCATTATTACAGAATCCCTAGTACATCAAGAACTATGCTGATGGTCTGTCCTCCTGAGTTAGCGTGCAAAAACTTACGTCACCTGAACCCAGTAATACAGCGCACAGCTGAGGAAAAAGCATGGATGAGGCTCTGCTAGAGATGAATTGATTCAACAGTCACAGGAATTAGTGGCAGATGAAATACTTATGGCTGTATAAGCAAATATTATTTGGACCTACAGCTGAGACTCAAGTAACTGTGTAATTAATGATGCTTACAAAGCAATAAAATCTAGCTCCTTGTCCCCCCAATTATATATACACTATATAAAACTAGTTATGAAAGTACAAATACTTGAAAGGGATGAAGAACTGCCTGCTGTCACTAATAAACCTCCACAACAAGCCTTCCTGACCAACTTTTTAGAGCACCTTTTAAGTTACTGTATCTGATCACAAAGCACCATCCAAAAATCCAAAACACTTGGGATTGTGATTCTTCCTTTCCTACCCTACTCAGCACTTGAAATCCATGTACCTCTGTGTTTTCCAACAACAGAAATCCCTGAGCTTAGTCTTGAAATAAGAGCAAGAGAGATCACCTCAGAAAAGTACATGTTATGTTGTCAGCTGAGACCGCAGCTTCAAAGCAAAGCAAGCAATGAAACATCTCACCTCAGTAACAGCCAGTTGTTAAGAATCAGGTCCCCTTGGACACTGTATACCAGTGTGCCAAGCTTGGACAAGGAGTTGTTGGGGAAAAAACTCCATTTGAGAAACTTCAGTGTCTTACTACTCTAAAATACATAAAGATTCATCTCAATAAACTGCTTTTCTACCACTTGGCTTTTGTAAGACTGTTAAGGGGGTTATTTTGTTTGTATTTCCCTAAAAGCCAGGTCTTCACTTCTCAGTTTAATGGATGCTAACAGAAGGACTTAACTCTAACTGCACCTATCATAGCTCCATAGCACACAGCACATTCTGCACCACTCTGCAAATTACTCAAGAACCAAAAAGAGAATAATTAAGCAAGAGAGATACTGGGACCAGCTTAATCAAGAGATGTCTACAAGGCTGTAGCTATAGCAGCAGCTGTCAACCGGATTTGTTCACTGGGATTGTCAGGAGTCCCAGCCAGCTTCTAAGCATCCAGGTACGCCAGCTGCCACCTTCCCTTTCAAACGCACACCTCACTAGTCAGCCATGCCTCTCACAGCAAGCTTGGGTTACAGCACAGGCTGCACTCTCAACGTACTCAAAAGCTGCTGCTACCAAAAACCAGAAGTATTTATTTTAAATTTAGATATTTTTTGTGTGTGTCTTTTTTCTTCTGGGGAAGACTGCATGTATGTCCAATTTGTGACTACGTAAAAAGTAACTTTCCAGGGGCAAGCTAAGTTAAGGTTTTATTGAATAAATTCTAAGCCTCAAACTGGACAGCACTGATAGTGTCTTATTAAAAAAAAAAAAAAAGAGAGTATCTTATCCAAAACCATAAATGGCATCAGACTTATTTTTCTGATTATTCATTACCTACAATTTTAGGCACCTGCATTTATAGACGCAGCAGTTAGGTGTTAGTAACACTAAATGCTAAATGGTGTGTGTACTCTAGTAACTCTTCCTGACACCTCTATATAAAATGGATTTTCTTTAGAAGGGATGGAAGATGCTATGAAACAAGAATTTCTAGGTATCTATAATCTTTTTAGTAAATAGTAACTGAAGCATTAGGTGTAAAAAAACCAAAAACCAACAAAACACAAACCACCAAGAAAACCCAACAAAACCACTTCATCAACATCTGTCTGCTTAAAAGGAGAAATTCCCCTATTCTTAAGGGATCTCAAGATTGTAAGCAGCATCACATACAGGAGGGATTATTACATTTTTTCACAACATCAAGATGCTCTACTAAGAAACAGGCTAAATCACTTTTTCTGTCTACCATAAACATGTAATTCAATTTACTTCATTTAAACCAGGAGAGTCAGCTCCATGCTATCAGCCTGGTCCACAAATAGCCCTTGTTGATAATCTGGGAATTTGAGATTATTGATATGGCCATGACCTATTACTTTACCTGAGGGTGAACAGTTAATTTTTCATGTCTCACACCCATTCCTTATGTTTTCTTCAGCACAAGGACAAAACTGAGCGTCCTCTCACACCTTTTAAAACACTGGATGAAGTAACAGCATTAAAGTTGGGGTGACTTCACAGGTAAGGTCCACAGCAGTACTATAAAAGCCTTTTTTTCCAGAGCTGAACGCTACTAAAACAAGTCTAAAGACAGAGTTTCATTTGAGAAGCAAGGAGGAAGTATACATCAACAAAGCAGTGATGCAAGGAACATCTACAAGATAGAAATCTATGTAGCGCCTCTATTTCAAGCCTATGACGGCAATATAGTCCAATCGTTTATACTTTGTTAGAAAAGGAGTGTCCATCTGTTATTTCAAAAAAGACATACCACCTTCTATGATAACTGATACAAATGAAATGGGGCTACAGAACACACTCTGAAATATTTTTAGTGTTTTGAGAACTAGGCTGAAGATTTCAGTGTTTACCACAAACTTCACATTTCACTGGAGCCAGGAGACTGTCCAGCCAGTTTCTTTTTGATCTAGGCATCTGCAGCTTTGACTGAATTCAAGCCCAGATAACTACTAATTCAGTCATTTAAATTAATTTCCCATTTCTGCTGCACCACTGAGCAGCTACTTAATCTGAGAGCCTTGTAGCTAGACAGATGGGTGTAACAACCAAACTCCTTAAACCATCAGTAGACACTCACTCCACTGTTTGTTGTTCCCAAACTTTAGAAATTGCAAGCTGGATTCCCATTGATCCTGATTTTGTATGCTCCCTAGCAATGCTCCAAGTGCAGAAGATGGGGTGAACAAGCTTCTTTCCAAAACATTGCAGAGCCTCTTACCTGACATCTCCATACCAATTCTCATTGCTCAGCTAAACTATTAACAATGTGGTAGTTCCTCACAACAGAGCACACAACTGAGATGCTGAGTCACACAACTGTTACATCACGAAAAAACAGTCCTGTTTCACCACGTCCTCTCTTTCCTTCCTAGTCACCATTTCATTCACTCCATGTTTTTCAAGAAGGCAACACATGTCATGAGCACAGAGCTTCCCGCTCTGCATAGAACAACGTCTGGCAGCGGCACTGACAGTCACGCATTTGCACGGAAAACCATCCAGAAGTATATTACATCTCTGATAATGCAATACATCTATCCTCCCAAAAGGCAAACAATTGCTCCTATCAGCAACTCTGTAATATTTTATTTCTCCGTTATCAATTTCTGCCAACATCAAGCTAATAAATGCATGATCCCCAGTCAGAAATCAGTGGTTAAGTTATATATACCATGTTAGCTGGGATCTGGGGGCAGAGAGGGGCTAATTTGAGAAATACATAGAAACCTTGCTTTCAGGAGAATGAGCATTAGCACTTTTAATGTGCTCTGGGATTTAAAGTCTAATGTATGAACCACTTTGAAAATTACTGTAAAGTGGTAGGTTTTTTTTTTTAACTGGTTGCCTAACACCCATCTCCTCAGTGACTATCATCAAAACACAAACATAACACTAGTGATGAATTAATATTAAAACCCTTCAGTGAGATCACAGAAGTCCTCAAAAAACAGCCCAAGTTGTCAGAGCACACTTTCCCACACGCTGAGTAGCAGTCAGGTTCTGGAAAGAAAAGCTTTGTTCAATTACAAAAGTGGGTGTTAGGTACGTTTCTCATTTACACATATAATTTTGAAATCCAAACCAATTTGACAGTGTCTAAACAGATTTTAAAAGCCAAGAATGAATATTTCCAAAAGTCAGAAGATGCAATAGTCAGAAAAAGGGAAGCTACTCACTCCCTAGGACAACTTAACTAGCAAGGGACAGCACTCTGATAATTTTACAGACTTTGGCAAGGATAAATATGCAAGTTTTGCAAGGCTTCTGCGTATCGGCAAGTTAGAAGCATTACGATTCTTCACATACATAAAACGGGTGTTTTGTTCACCTACTTTGCTTTACGGGAATACCCCTCGGTTGCATGCCTGCATTGCCACCGTCTCTGCTGCTGTCAGTAACTTACCAGTATCACTCAAGAGAAAGCCACAGCCCAGGGATCTGTGAAAGGGATAATCCAAGCGACTGCAGGATGGAAGAAGTGCTAAAGACAAGAACAGCCTAAAATAGCAGTTTGAAGATGGGCAGCAGGCATCTGCCTGCCAAAAGAGAAGACACCTCGCAGGGTAAAGTTCCCCAGCTCCATGGGCCAAGAGAGCGATGGCCACTCCAGGGTTTCCTAACACCTCCCTCGGCTCTCTGCTACTTCTTACCAGTTGCGTATTTTTGTCTTCTCAAGTAAGGCTTCAGCTATTTCTCTCGCTGTCTGCTACAAGTTAACGTTTAGCATCGCTGTACGTTTCTGAGCCCATCAGAGACTGAAGCACAGCACCCCTCCCAGGGCAGGAGGCAGCTGCCATGTAGGACAGGCCTACAACATCGTATACACAACTACAATGAGCAAACACGTTTGCTACGAAGAAATTAAAATGCACCTAGCGAAGTTTTTCAAGATATTAGATGTGCATGTGTTGCATGCCAAGTTTCTGAGAGGAAAGGAAAAGCAGCATACAAGCCATTTTCTCCAAAACCACAACCCCCTAATTCCCCAGGTCAGCGCAGTGTCTGGTCCTTCAACATTTTACTCGGCTCAGCAGATGAGGAAACAGTCACACCAGAAGGCCCTGTAACAGATGGAAACCAGAGCAGCTGGAGAGCAGGGAAATGTCTGTGCAGGCGTGGGGTGAGGGGGTGGGGTGGGGGCAGAAAGCCCATCCCCGCTCCCAAGCTTTAAAGCTGTGCGCAGCCGTCGCGTTGTACTGCAGACTCAGCCCCTGAATCTGCTGGGGAGAAAGTTGAAGGAAGCGGTACGTGGCCAGATGATTTAGTGCTTCCCAGACTTCCCATCAGGAGAGCAACACTAAGCCATGCAACATGGCCCTGCAAGCACTGGGTGCTAGTTCCTCAGGGGAGCGGGAGGCTGCGGAATAGAGCAAGCTGGGCATTTGCCTTCTTCATGAGAAGCAGAGCAGATGAAGAACTGCTGGCTTGAGAAAGCCTAAAACTGGAAGGGTGAGCAAGGAGAACTACACACGCATGCTTGAGAAATGAGCAAGAGAACAGTGGATGAACTAAGATCAAAACTGATCAAGGTTTGAGGGATGCCTTTTTTTTCCCCTTAATTTTTTAAAAGAAGAGTTATTACAGAACCAAAGTAGCACAGAAATACATTTTTAAAGAGGAAATAACCAAACCTGCTAAATATGGAAGAATAAAAATTGAAGAGAAAAAACCCTGACATATGGTACAATTATTCCGCTACAGTTTAGATTCACAGCTTTACAACACCTGCGCAGTTAATAACCATATTAAGTCATACATGATGTCACCAGTATTTCCTTTCTCAACTTAGTTAACTATTAGGGAAATACATCTAACAGGAGTTTCTGTACTTCTGGAAAGACAAATGACTGTCCATGATTAAGACGCCCATCCCGTGGCACAGTTCGAGCAGCAGCCAGCCTAGCCCGGTTCTCAGATGAGAGAAAAGGGCCAAACCTTATGACAGAAAGAGTCATTAAGCAGAGATAGTTTTATAAACAAGAACAGAAGGGTGGGGGGGTTTCCTTGTTTGTTTGTTTCTTTTAATCCTGGTTGGAACGACCTTCTGCAATCCTTTTGGCTCCTCAAGTCAGGAGACGAGAAACTAAACTGATCAACATGTAAGACGGAAGTCCTCATATGAGAGGGCAGCAGATTAGTGTTAACCCAGATAATGCAAACAAGGTCATTCAATGCTTGTAAAAGGCACTCAGAAATACAAAATTTTATATATATATATATATATATGTATAAAACCTGTTCTTTACCTGGCCTGCTATGTAGAATTAGACTTTGAACATTGATTTTCAGCAGCTGTGAGCAAGTGCAAAATTGACAGGGCAGTGAAAAGTTTTCGTGACAATTTTTCCTCCTTAGCATCTTGTTTGTAGTTAGGAACAGTAATAACTTTCATTCTGCTGCTCTACCCCAAACATCAAGAAAATGTTCGGGTGCAGCCTGATACTAGAGCTAAGCTGATCCAACCATCAGTTGCCATCAGAAGATCATCACCACAGGGGCAGCTGAACAGCAATGACAGCACAAGGGAAGAAGCAAGAGTGGTATGGCTGATTTCAAGCAGCACAACCCATTGGATCAGCTTATTACTATACCACTCATTCAAACTGCCTTCAGGCCGTGGCCAGGTGGTTCAACCTGAAAAGCACAGCATTAAAACAAGCCAGGCATTTGCTGTATAGAAATAACATGAGACAGTGTCTGTTGGTATGACTTCCAGAGGGAAAAAGAAAAAAAGAAAAAAAAAAAGGGAATTCTAATTTGATCAAATATGTGAAAAAATACTTTGCATTTAACTGATCAAACATGCCATAAAATCAACACTGAAACCTATGCAAAGCATGGAAAAATCCTGCAGTCACTGCCAGCTACTCCTGCTGGCTAGGAGGGAAGATTGCTGACTTGGAGTTACTTCATAACAACGTACAACTCCAGTGAAGGATGTGCAAATATTCTGGGATCTGGCATTAAAATTTATTTTAGACAAGAAATGTTATATCTCAGTGTGATTTAGGAAAATAAAGGCCATTTGTGAATACTAAGGATATTTGTCAAAGGAGTCAAAGAACAGGTTTTAGTTAAGACCTTCCAAAAGCAATTAATCCATGGTGCTCAGAGGACTGCCTCCAGCAGTTCAAGCCAAGCACATGCACAGTCCCTCCACAAACAGCTGTGATGGATAAACATGCTACTTAAAGGGAGAATATTTCATCTACATCCATTCAACATCTAGGAAGCCTTCTGGACACACAGAGGTAAAACTTCCTTAGATTTCTCATAACATTTCCCCTGCTCACGTTGTACTTGTCTGCAGTCTTCCCTAAATCCCCATACTAAAAGCCCACTAGCATAAGATTGGGGGTTACATATTGGTTTTTTTAAAAACATATTCGCCACAAGAATTTTTAAATATATCCCACTATTTGAAACACTTTTGTTCCAAGAGCTGACCATTACAGACTATTTTCTAGATATGGCAGGACAAATTCCTTCCTGTCTGAGAGTTTCCATGGTAATAAAAGTCCCCTTTAAACACATTCACGGTGGTTTGGGCAGGCCAAACAGGCAGCCTTTGTACTGAAAAGCTCCCTCTTTGTACTCCTCTGTGCTGATCCTGCACAAACTACCGTAAAAGTGTATTTTAGTGGAGGCAGAGTAAAACTAAGGCTCACATCGGTTTCACACGACAACTGTTTATTCCACAGCACAGATACAACCCTCTGGAAGATTCCCTTCCCGAAGAATTTCAAGTGGTTGGAGAAAGCAAGCTACAGGACAGGCTACAGCCCATTTCAACCAGACCTAACGTGAGCAACTTTGCCACTTACAGTTAAAAAAGATGAAGTGAAATGACCATCATCCTTTTCCCTCCCTCCCCTCCCCAATCCCCATGTGGTCTCATTGCTATTTGGAGATGGCATATTTACACCACTGCACACATCTCTAGTTAAGTAAGGGTAGTCTTCACTGATAGCTCCCTATCAATACGTAGGCCTGTGATGCAAAGGGATTGACTGGGAGAACAACATAATGTGTGGTTCAAACTGCTGTTTGGAGGAATACAGAGAAATAAAAAAATTACGTTTTTAGGATGTTCAACAAAACACCTACGTTTAAATTTCCATGTATTCGCATCTGTACTGACATCTGTGAGTACTAGCACAAATTCTGGCACATTTAGGCCTTGCCACAAATGGAGCATTTTTCTATTAGGAGTTTGCATTCCAGTAAATCTCACAGTATTTCAGATTTAGATTTTTTTTCCCACTACCACTACAGCAGACCTTCTACAGAAGCTGGACCAACTGTACAAGCAATGGATTCTCTCAAGGAACTAAATCATTAGGCATAAACATGCAACTTTAATTCACTAAGAATGATTTCAGCCATCCTTCAGATTTTTCTTTTGTTAGCTTTTGAAAATCTGTATGCAGATTTAATTTTAGAGTAAAAAGTCTCTATTTCCTGATTAAGCTTATTCATTAGTTTTCAAGCCCAGTAGCTACAGACATCTCTGTAAGACTCTTAAGTGCAGCTCAGTTCCCAAGCCAGTATTTCTTTGCTTACGATAAAATAAAGGAGAGACAATTTAAGCATCTAACTTGCACAGTGAGCTTTTCCTCAGTGCTACCATTAAAATTTGGGTTGTTTATTCCCCCCCATCTAGTGGAAATTTCAGCACAGCACTGACTCTCTCATCCAGGCTTTTGAGAAAATGAAGAAAGAAGCAGAACAGCAGGGATATCTCTGAGAAATCAACATAATGCTTCATCTTTCTCATGTCAACAGTTTTAAAACACCTCTCATAGACACAGATGCACGCCCCCTTTCTCAACATAGTCCTCCACCATGTAGCTCATTGCCCGTTCTTGGAGCCCCTGCTCCCAAGAGGTCCGATTTTGACTGTGGACTCTTTGCTCCCCAAGAATTGAAACACTTTCTATGGAAAGTATTATCTAGCTGAGTGGAAAAAAAGTCTTCTGATCACTTTCACAAGTCTAAGAATGAAAATACCTGATCTTTGTCAGATCTAATTTAGAGGCGTTTAAGTTTCCTTTTTGGCAATAAACGGCCTTAAAATTAGAGCGTTTAAAATTGTGGGAGGCAGTCCAGTAACATTTAAGACAAGCAGGTCCAACAAAAGGAGAGGTTTGAGAAAGGCATGTTATGCAGAACTATTTGGACTCATAAAACCCAGCTACAGCTAAAACTTTCTGGAGAAGCTTTTCGGTAGGCAGATTTTAAGAACAGCAGAGAAAAAGAACAGCAGAGAAAAATCAGAAGACACCGAAGTATTCATGTAAAGCCTCTCAAAATAACAGGTCTAGTAGCTCACTGACTACCTGCAACTGAAAAAATTATGGCTTTAGCTGAAGCAAAAAGCTAACAGCATTTATTTTTTTCCCAACAGAAAATTTCAACTCGGGAAAAGAAACTGAACAGAATTTGTTTTGGTTGCCAGCAAAACCTGGTCTATCGCTTTCATTGAAACTAGTCCAATTTAAACAAACATCAATGTAACATCCCACATTTCTCATGCTAGCAAATCTTATTAAGAATACTTTCCACAAACACATGGTATTGCTCAGTTATTAACAAAAAAAAAAAATCTTATGCAGTCCTTAAGGATCATTTGTAGTAAATCCATCTACTTCAGCAATCAGGCTACAAATCTATCTCCTTAAACAGATACAACATGTTAGATGATTTTCATTGTAGGTTGTAATATTTCTGAGTATGTTTAAATTGCCCTCAAATTATGCTTTATCAAGCTATCCTGCTGATTGTAAGATAACTGAACATAATCAGAAAAGGTAAACTGTAGCGTCTATTTCTTATGCACCCACTTCTTAAAATCAGAGTCATCATACCACAAAGATTTCATTACCACCCTGTTCTGACAGAAACCAATATTAATTATTATTTGAATTAACCTTTGAGCCATAGTTTTCATCAGTACTCAGTAAAGACATGGACTATTTCTAATTACTTTCTACTCTCATTGTAAGTCACTAGGCTGTAAAGCTGTATCTGACAAGACTGCTATACTTGGCCTTGAAATGCTTTGGACTTCACTTAAATCTTTCACAGGAACATCTAAGAGCTCATTGGATACAGGAGCTATCACACAGGATGCTTCTCCAACAACTGAAAAGTGTTTTTAAAGGGATACCAACGGTGCTATCACAGAATTGCAGTACTATTGCCTGAATAAAAATAAATCATCAGTGACTGTAACTTTATCATTTGGCATCATTATATAGATGATCTTTTTACCTAAAGTTACATACAGTGGGTCCACTCAGTCTATCCAGTGCAATTATGCAGTGATCGGCAACTGCATCAGAATTATACTCAACAAATAGTATAAAAAAAAATGCAAATTTACAGACTGACAAGAATCTGATCCTAAAGCTTACAGCAAATACCTATATCATGTATATATTACAGACCAGAGAGAGAAATTTTATCTGCTAGAGTTATTAGTTCTCTAGTAGGAAACTTGGATTTTCAGGGTCATAAATGAAGAATAACCTGAATGAATTAATATACAAAAATCAGTGCAAGAGGACAACTTTTCTTTTGTAATTTTTCTGCTTTACATCACATAATCACTTGGCTGCGGTCAGTTAGCTAGCCAGCAAAAAATGAAATATATACATGTATATAGGGAAAACAAATGCCGTTCTGGAGAACAGGTTTCTACTCCTGACTATGCCAAATCTCTTGAATGAACAAATTAAACTTCTAAAAGAGTGACTTCTGGCTCTATAACCAGAGCCTCATTTTCGCAGCTTCACAAAGCTCACATCTATGACTAACTCCAAATGTTCCATCTCCGAGCAAAAGACAGTTTTATTTGAAGGAATACCAGAGGCTGGGATCTATCAAGTTTCAAAACAAGAACTTGACTTAGCTGCTGACTCAAGCCATATTTCAAGATAACAGGAACATATTTCAAGATATCATTTCTAACCTTCCACTGTTGAAAATACCTGTATCTTAAAACAGAAGCCTCAGTATGAAAGCAGTTTAATTCCAGTGAATGACATTTTGTGTTATAGACACCTTGACTTGGACTAAGATGCACAACAGATACGACTAAGTTTTGTTCATCTTTCCTTCACAGATCACTTTTATGGATGCTGTTAATTACACAGAATATCCAAGTTACTAACTTCACAAAGCTTTTAAAGAGAAATTACAAAACCTAAGGAAACCCAACATAAAGTTTGGAGTTGTTAACACAGAAAGTGCCAGATGCGCATGTATTTAAATGTATTATGGATTCCATCAGTTAATGCACAACAGCTTTGTAATCACATAGAGTAAATGAAGGTCCACGACCAGAAGAATAGCTAGATACAATCATACTTATCATAAGACAGAATATGCTAACAGAGTTCAGATCTCGTAAGTTTTGGGAAAGGCCAGAGAAGATAGATGGGACTTGAGTCTATAAAAATGCAAAGTGTTTGTAATATTAGTGTCAACGGTGTTACCAATTCTAAACATGCATCCATTTAAACACAGAAGTTGTATTTTTCCTTTCAAGACAGGTGACTAAGACCATCATCTTACATTGCATCCCCATATTCTGAAACTATCCAGACCCTTCAACTTAAGGCTCCAATTTGCTTGCCTGCTCAATAAAGCAAGAATTTGCCATACTGGTTTGTTGGGGTTTTTTCCTTGCAGTTGCATGTTTTTCAGAAGTTACTCCAAATTTACATCATCTTTGTAGTAATTTACATCTTCAGTACTATCTACCTGAATATCCAAATAAGCATCTTCCTTTTATACCCAACACATTAAATGGTTGGATTATTCTTCCACTCCTCCAGCTAAAAACACGTAACTGGTAGTTTGACTACATCTTTTGTGGACGCAGAAGAGTAAAAGGGGAAGAAGAGAGGAAAGAAAAAGCATTATTTTTTTAAACATGCAAAAACTGTGCTTAAACAGAAGCAAATAGTTTATTTCCTTCCACTTATCTTGATCTATCTCATTAATAAGAAAATGAGGCTGAGTGCCGGGCAAATGTGAATCAACTCATGCTCCAATCACAGAGGTCTGATTTCTATCAATAATCATATATGGGGAAAAGGAGGCCTCAGAACCACAGCAGGATAGTCCGTCTTTATGAACATTTTTAAGTACTTTCCACATAAAGCTTCCAAGAGCATGCTGTTGTAGTTAACTCAGGATGAGCTCAACTACCCAGTTAAACTTCAGGATAGACCAGAAGGAACAAATGTGTATCCAAGCCTCTGAAAAAGCAAGGAAGACTGACAATTTACTGACAAAGAGTCAGCTTTGATTCTATCCTACAACAAACCCTATGCTGAGACTTTATTCTGCTAACACCTAAGTGCTCCATAAATCCTCTAAAACAGGGATGTGGAACCCCAACCAGATGATTTAATTTCACACCACTCATCAACACGTATGACTTTTTGATTAAAAATAAGAAAATATTAACAAAATCAGTAAATCATCGACAAACTTATCTGAAAGACTTATTTGGCCTGCAGAAAGGCTGTCCTTCCTTTTAGTTTGATACCTTTTATGTATTTCAGACCTAAAACACTGAGATTCTAACGTAGTTTAAAACAAAGAAACCTAATATACAGTTGTCTCTGTTTTCAGCAATTCAAAGTTACAATTTAATGAGTAATTGTCATTTGTGGTGCAGTACCCAGCTACTTACAGGTCTTTGTTAAGAACGTACTTGATGGAGCATGGCCTTTTAAAAGCCTGTTGCCAGCCCCAAAAGATACTGCCTTATTGCTGGGGGATGGGAAGAACAAAAAAGTGATATATGCCTTTGACAAGGATCACAGAAACAGGAGCAGATACCTATAATCCATAGCTTTGTTCATGCTACTAGATTAAGACCTACTTCCCCCTCCCAATCCCACGTGCGTGGGGGGATGGAGGACAAGGAGGCTAAGGGAGGAAACGCCAGCATTACAGCACCTCATTTTGTTTATCAGCTATTCATAGACCATGACGAAATCTTCTCCAACTGTCTTCGTGCCATTTTTTCACATCATATTTGCTAGTGACACTTTTAAATAAGCGTATAAGCAATGTATTCCAATAAATCAGCCTATAAAAGCTCCTATTCCATTTAAACTTGGGCACTAAATGACTGATAGCTTGTGATCTTGCAATAGCAGAGATATGTTGTACTAATGCACAACAACTACTCAGCTTTTAAACAAATTCCAGATTTCCCCTCTATTCTTCATGAAAGTTACTTAGGAGAAGAAGTTCAAAATGCATTAGTTCAGGAAAAGACACAAAAAATGGCAAGAGCATCTCTCATCAAACACCACCTAGGAGAATTTACCATCTCACAACACACTGCTTTTGATAGTATCTAGGATGGATTAATTTCAACCTTTGTTACTTCAGGTTTTGTTAGCAACCTTTGCTTTGCAGACAGAAAACCACCCCTCCACTTTCTTCTAGGTGCTTTGCTAGTATTATTTGAAGAAATGACCCCATCCTAAAATTCCTGTAAGTTCTTTCTTGAACCAAAACCCTATACTTCTATATAGTTTCTTTCCCTGTTACCCTCAAATTTACCTGCAAGCACATTGATTGCAAATCAACTTATTTTAAAACCTGATGAGCTTATCTTGTACATATGGCATGCTATCTAGGAGCTGAAGTAGGTTTCATGAGAAAGTTTAAAAATTAACTTATCAAAGCACAACCATGACTCCTCAACAACTGGAATAGGCACAAGTCTTTCATAATACCTGCATTCTTGGTAGGAAAAAAATGAAAGAATTTGCTAAGATCTCTCTTAAAATTCTGTTTAAGTGTTATGAACTCATACTTCCACATTTCAGAGTATCCATTTTGAAAATGCAACAGCTCCTTCATAAAATCAGTTCACCTTATTTCATGAGTATGGGGTCTCAAATATTTCATAATCTTTACACTTCAGTAATAGAAAAAATGTTTGCTGTATAAAACTCCCCAAAATTTAGTTGCTTATGTTGAAATACTGCAGGAGTGCATATTACAGACTACTTGGAAAGTCTAAGTAACTTTCAGTATAGCAGAAAATACCAAATGAAACACCGAAGTAACAGTTGATACCTATGACTTCAGATTTACAGTCTTACTACTTTCCAAGGACTTCTCAGCTAAGCAAAGCAACATAATTCTCAAAAAAAAAACCCCAACACCCATGCAAAGTGGTTATTATTTGTGCAAACATTTTTCTAAATATGGTACTTGCATATCTATACATGAAGACATGAATAAACTCTTACTGTTCCACCACTGCCTCAAGCACCAAAGGTTTTTATACAGAGTGGTACTGTAGCGTGTCACATACTATGATAAAACAGAGAGACCTCAGTACTAAACAATTAAACAATATACTACAGTACGGTTTTTCACATAGTAAGCCAAGAAAAAGAAAAGTCAAAGTTATGGTTCCCATGATAACTACAGCTTGATTGTAATACTATTTTATACTGTATATTTGAACAAATGCATCAATTTACAATTGATGGGGAATTGTAAGTGAAGGACACAGTCACATACTTTGTCTCACTCTTAAATAAATCAGTGCCATTCAAACTAAATTTCCATGCCAATTGTACAACTTGGTAAGGTGACCAGTTTGCTGGCAAGAAGAAAACAGGCTATAAAAGCATATAAACCACGTTTATCAAACTCCTCCAAAGTTAGAGTGAAGCATGCACAGCAACACTACTGCGTTTTAACTAGATTATGAAGTTTTCAATGTCCAGCAAATTATATTATATTCAGATTTGTCCATGTCATATTTGACTTGACTATATCATAAAGCACAGCTACTGCTAATGAAATCCATTAAATATGCTCAAGCTTAGCATTCCTAAAAAAGCAACAGCAACAAAAATGCATTATTGGAGTGCTTACTTTCGAAGAGAAAATGCATGAAAATGAGGAAGCTTGGTAAGAGAAACGAAATGAGACAGTCAGGCAAAACATTTGCCGACAACAGACAAAACTACTGTATTGAAAATGCAGAAACTAGAGAAAAAAAATCCATCATAGTTAAACCACAAGCTGGGGAGGCTATCAGTAAGAATATTTTTCATCAAGAAGGGGGAAAAAAAAAAATCAGAAAAGAAAAGAACTAGCAAGTAAAACTGCAAACAAATGGTAAATTGATAAAGGGGCAAAGTAATAAAAGGTCCTTTCACAAACATCAGGTACATGAAGCCTGCTGGAGAATCCACTGGGCTAACACATAACCAAGATATGAAAGAAACACTCTAAGGAAATAAACAAACATTGAAGGTTTTTGCATTTACTGTCATTGGAGAAGCTAAGGGAGGCTTTCATCTTTTTTGTTGTATAAAGCCTCAGAGGTAGTCTTGGTCAAACCAAAGCAAACAGTAGCAAGTTACCAAAGTGAGATGGTATTCACCCAAGTGTTCTGAAAAGCTGAAGGATAAAATAGCCTATCTATCCACTACATCACATAATAACTTGGTGCCAAATGCTGCTTTCATGTCAACGGTGCATGAGGTTTGAAAGGTGGTCACACCTTTAGACTGTCAAGGACTAGCAAGTCCAAAGTCACAGCAGAGCAATTAAGTAGAAGATACAAGAAATAACATCCATGGGCACATAAATACAGATTACAGAAGTGACAGTGATGCTTTCTCATAGAAAAGTCCTGTCTTAACTCATACATGAGAATTCTTTGAAGCAACTGGTAAGTGGTCAAAGTCCGAGCTAACCTGGACGACCAAAACACATGCCAGCTGCTGAACAATGGTCCTCCACCAAAGGTTCATAAAGAAACTAAGCTACAATGATAAAAGACGGAAGGTCTTCCCATGCTTAAGTAACCAGTTCAAAACAGGAAAAAAAGTTATGAAACATCACCTGACCTGTGTTGTTTAGCATGCACATAAAAGATGTAGAAACAGGTCGTAAGCCTTTAAGTCAGTCTGCTGATAATATTAACAAGTTCATTTTGCTAAAAATGAAAATCAACTATGCAAGAAGCAGCAGACCTTCATTGTATCTGGCAAAGGCGTAATAAAATGCAGATGAGATTCAGCATAGGTAAACAGAATGCAATGCACCTGAGAAAATACAATCTGACTGTTTTACATCCATTTTACTGAGCTCTGACCCGATTACCTCATTATCAAGAAAGATTTGGGAGCTAGAATAAATAGATCTAGGAAGACAAGATTTGTTAAAAGAGTAAACTGAATGCTAAGTATATTTAACAAAACAAAACAAAAAAAAACAACCAAAAAAACCCACCAAAAACAAAAACAAACAAACAACCAAAAAACCCCACCAAAAACCAAAACAAACAAACAAACAAAAACCCCCACACAATTTTAACAGAGATGAGATGCACAAGCCTATGAGACACCCGTATCTTGCCGCAGCAACAGCATTTGCTCTGCCCGCCTCCACTTCAAGAGTAAAATGACTGAAGGACCAAAGGGTGGTGACAGGCATTCAAACACCCTTCAGAATCCCCAGCCTCAACAAGGGACAACCAGGGAGAGAATAAGAGAGTCTACAAAATCAGGAGTGGCATGGAGCAGGTAAGTAGTGAGCCATTGTTCCCTTTTCTTTTTAACAAGGAAACTAGAGAACATCAAACAAAACTAGCAGGTGGTAGGTTCAAAATAAAACAAATAAAAGGAAGCAGTTCTTCATACAATGTGTACTTAAGCAGCAGAACTCATTGCCATGGTCCCAATGGAAGCCAAGAGTTTACACAGACCAAGAAAAGACTAGATTAATTCATGCAAGAAAAATTCATTAAGTGTCACCTATCACTTTTTCCGAGGTAATTCAGAGCTGCAAAGTTGTAAAGGCTAAAGGGGCTTGCTCTGTTTCTGGTCTCTGTGAAATAGGATTTTGGATGAGACAGACCTTTGGTCTCAACTGGCAAGAGTTTGGTATTCTCTGGTACCAAAAAAGCAAGCTCATATTCATAATGTGGTTTTAACAGCTCTTGACAAATATGGTACTTCAATAATACACAATTTCCAGTGTATCATTTCACCTTTTAATGAAGAAACTGTATTTCAGTCCATGTTATCAGTAGTTCAAGAACGCAAGTGAGATTACAACACTGGAGAGGACCACATCATGAATGAGAGTAGGACACCCAAAATAGAGAGTATCGGACTCTGGTGAAATTCTGCCATTCCTGTATGTAAGATTACCCTATCCCAACAACAAAAAATTCAAAGAGGGTTTATGATCTGGTTTTAACCCCTTGAAGAAAAAAAATAAAAGGGTAGATAAGGGTAGTAACAGAAATGCTGACAATACTGTATACTGCAGCACAAGCAGTACTTCGCTGGACGCTACTCAGTACCTGCAGCGTACTTAAGTTCTATTTAGGAATAACTCAAAACAAAGTTATGTTATACATGGAAATTTTAGGAATACTGAACTTTTATTAAAAACATTTTTTTCACATTTGAAGGAGAAAGAACTAAAACCAACATTATGTGGTGAAAAAAAAAATGCTCCCACTTTTTCTGATTTAACAGCAGTTGTAAGAGATAATATCAACTCAAAGCACTGGCCTGAAGTTTTACTACTGTTACAAAAGGGTACTTAAAATAACTACAACATATTTAGGTTAAGCACTTAAAGGAATTACTACAAGACTGAATTCAATCCTTGGTTCCAATCCACAAGCCATTGTGCAACATCTTAGCTGCTGAAAACTAACCCTATTACCTATAAAGTGGAGACCGTGCTCATCTCCTAAATTAGGGATGCAATTTTTTCCCCTCAACAAATACAGAAGACACAATGATTGCTGTCGTAGGCAATGGCAGAACTCTGCCTCTTTGCATCTTGCAGCCTATGCTGCTTCCTCCAACACAAGAAAGGCGCTGCTGTCTCTCTAAGCTAACACAGCCCAAGCTTGAAGACAGCAGCCTATGCCCCAAAGGGTTGAAGTTTTCCACAGGTACAGTAAAACTCACCGTAACCTCCAGATCACACCCAACAAATTACATACCCTTGCTTGGAACCACTCAGTTCTTCGACGAGATTGTTCGGTGGTAGTTTAGTCAAGTTAAATACCTGACTTGAGATGGAAGAAAAACCTCACAGAAAACGTGAGTCAAAATGGCTAATAACATACCATAGAATAGAAATTATACTACCTAAACTCTTTCTACTCCTAAACCTAAGCTCAACATATAATAATCATAGACTATTTGGCAGAGCTTATTCAGCAAACTCTGTGGGATAAGGGGGAAGCTTATAGTCCCTTAACTCAATACACAAAACATAGTTGTTTAGCATTTACTCTTGAGAAACATTTTTAAAGGAAGAATATGTAAATTCTGAAAAATAGCAGGCTATTCAGATACAGACACTAAACACTTAAAAAAAACTTTTTAACGTGCTAAGTCTCAGAGCAACTCTGCTTTTAAGGACAGTATTTATCTACTTCACAGGAGCAGTAGCTTGGTAAAGAACCAAGATCATGTGACAAGAGCTGCTAGGTAAATATCAACTATTACAAATCCCAATATGGCAGACCTCAAAACACACCGTTATGAACCCGGAACACCAGGTTGGCGTAGCACTAAGGTTCCTGGCTTCCGACCACCTGCTCAGGCCACTAGCCTTCAAAAGAACAAAAACTATCCAAACTCTTGGAGGTGCACTCACTAAACAGGTATCTTGCCTTCTATCACTTCCATGCATAATTGAGACAAAGAACTTCAAAGTCACTCACTGGAAATGAATGGACTTTTTCTTATGGTACAGCAGAACCATGTGCTCAAAACTCTTCCTGACCTTTCAGTAAACCTTGTGCTGTTGCACAGACCATACATCATCCACCAGTCAGCATCCACAAGTGGGAAAATGCCCACGCTGCTATTTTTTCACCTTTTTTTCTGAGGCAACGCTGTTTCTCAGTTCCTCTTAAGTCCTTCCTGTAGCAATGCCCACCATTCCAGACACTTCCAAATTTAATCCACTGGAATAAGCAGCCTTTAAATTAAGGTGTTATAAGGTCATATAGCAAGCAAGATGATCAGATTAAAGAGGAAGTGGAGTTAAGTTAATACTGAGTTGCTATTTTAAGTTCGGAGTTCAAGACAACAGCATGATAGCCTTTCAAGTGTAAACCAGTCTTCAAGAAGGAACTTTTCTGTTTTTTTTAAAAAAAGTTTTATTTCTTTTTTAAATCTGAACATGAAATGCAGGACAAAAATTCAGACAGACAAGATCAGGTCCTAGAGCCAGATGTTTTACAGCTGTGCTTTGGGCTTCCTAAAGCCCATTAGAGCTAGCACATACAATTCCTAATGTAAACAAGCTGCTTTTAGTAACTACAATATTCACCAAAACCACACACAATGCTAGCCAGGGCCACCACTCCACAGAGTTTTCACCAAAAGCAGCTTGCAATATCCTCGGTGCCTCCCGCTAGAATTTGTAAGTCCTCTCTCCTGCTCCTCCTGCCATCCCCCGCAGCTCCTAAAAGGGAATTTTTTGGATGTAAAACCTGCAGAGAGCAATCTAGATGATGGACCACATTGGGGTTTTTTGGGATAACTATGGCAAGTGTCTACCTTCCATTAAGGCACAAACAATTGCCCAACCCTTGAGAAAAACAGGAAGGAAAGCATGGGTTTCCACTCTTCCACTAGGCAAGAAGCCCCCTCCTGTCATACTGCTGGCAGTTTACAGAAATAACTTTACAAAACAACCAGGGCTCTTCAGAAAGCAAGGAGCTTCTCATGCCACGATCCCGCTATGCTGAAAGTCACCTCAAGCTGGCAGTTGGCCTGAGCAGGAGCTACAGTCAGAATCCCTGGTTTTTTGGTAAGGTGTTCATTCCTCTGCTGAGCTACATACTGTAAACTGCCTGTTTCTCCCTCTGGAGAACAGCAAAGACATAGTATTACAAGAGTAACTAAGCAGTATGTTATTTTACACTAAGCAGTTTGTTATTTTACTTGCTATCTAATTTTTTCCACCAATTTTAAATAAGACTATGTTCATTTCTTTGAGAAAGCTTTGGACTATGATAGGAAGTAACAGTCTCAGTCATCTACTATGACCAAGAGCTCTCATACCATCTCAAACTAACAGGAATAATGTAGGTATTCGGGATAAAACTCTGAATATCTGAATCCACCAAATTAAACATTGATTTGACAAAATTTGAGATATACAAATTGACTTAGAAGGTTGATGAACTTAATGGAGAACTTCAAGCTTGCAAAAAAAATAAATAATAATAATAAAAAAATCACACACTTCCCCCTGCCCCCCCAAGCAAAGTACTTTCTGGTAAATAAATTGTATTTAATCTTAAATACTTTAAATTTGAAATCTCAGACAAGCCATTTATACACCAGTAAATCTTCAAGGCTTTTGTCTCCTACCTCAAGAGGAAAACTGATTTCTGGGCAGTGGATTATTAATTCTAACAAACTGTTTATAGCATGCAATCCATACCATCACTAGAATAAACAGATGTTAATATCAATTTGAACTCAGGCCAGCATGTTTTTCTTTTGGTGTCCTTTGCTTCCCAGATGATTATTTCTATTTCTCCCATGAAGGTTCCCAGACAACTGATCCAATCCACTTGCTCACTGCCACCAAAATGAAAAGATGAAAAGGGCTTGCTGCTCTCCCACCCACCAGCCCCCCTTGTCTTCAGTACCAGCTCTGGTGTCCATCAGATCCTTTTATGAGCCAGTCTGATCCATTACAACAGCAAAATGCTCTCATTTTACCCAGTTATTTTTCTGCCATTTTAGTGAACTAAAGTGGTTCGCAAAAGGACCCGACAACCACTGCAGAGCCATGCGGTTGGGAGGAAGGATGCAGGGGGATAAAGGCAGAGAGGAAACTTCTCCTTTCAGAACAATGTCCGGTTAAATTAGCTCACTGCATTTCTCAAGCCATACGCTGACTTATAAGTGATTAGATGGACCGCAAGAAGGCATTCAATAGCTTTCAGCTATGTTCGGAGCTACAAAAAATGTATTGTACAAAAAATTATTAGAAAAAATAATATGTATTCTTATACAGATTTAAGTACAATACTCCAGCAGGAAAAAAAAAAGTTCTTGCAAAGACAATAGTAAGATAAGGATAACTCAATTAGAGGAGGGTAAAGAAAGCTTTGCAGACTTCATTCTAGGTTAAAAAAACCAAGAAGGGAAAAAAAAACAAGCCCTGGGAAAGTGACCACCAATCTCAATAAACATTACGATGAAGAAAAGCTTCAAGTATTTCTGAAAGGAGATAACAGCAATAACTTTTGCTTTCCTCCCGACATTGTCACCAGTATCCAAGTAAACCTAGTAGGGGAGGAAGGCTGACGTGCCTGTTTTCGCAAACCCCAAGAGAAAGAATCTGGAGGGAGGGAGGCAGTCAGGCCAAGGCACTGCAAGGTGCTGTACCACAGCTGAGTGACAAGGTGCTCCAGATCCCCAGTCCCCGGGTTTTCTGCCCAGTGATTTCTCTCCATAGATCAATCTGCCTCCTTCTGCGATGGACTGCCTACCATGGATGTGCCATTTTGTGTACCATTTCACTTGAAAAGCGAGAAGTGAACGTGTATCAAATATATCGCTCCCACAGCCAAACTGAATCCATGACAGCAGCAAACAGGACAGCTCAGCTGCTGCAGTCCTTGTCTTGCTCTTCAAAGTTCAATGCCTACCTGGAGGCACCTCAAAACAGAAACAATTTGCAGTTGTTTGCACTGAAAAGAAAAAGCACCCTGCCCCAAAACACCACCATCGTTACACCTCATCAAATTAGACAAGGGTTTTTCAGCCCTCCTGATTCTACCAGCCACCTATCAAAAATCTTAATGCTGGGCAGCCACAGAGGACACCACAAATTTCCAAGTGTCACAAAGGAAGCCAGCAGTGGATCCCAGAAGCCCCACTGGGGGGATAAGATAGGGCATGCAGCCTCCATCCCAGCTGGCTCCATAACATCTGCCTCAAGAGCCTCTACTAGTTCAGTTCCTCCCACACTGAAAATTCACGTTGCCCAATCACCCCTGTACTGCACAGTCCAGTCGTGCCATTAGTCACGCAACAATCTCAGCAGGGGAATTGCATGTGAAGGGCTGACAAGGCAAAGGTTGGCCATCCTTCAGCTAGAGAAGCAGGCAGGGAGGCGGGCATCCTGCTTTCCTTTCCTCTGGGCGAAGGGGCAGGGGACTGGTGGTGGGTGGAGAGAAATAGATCAAGGAGATTTCATCTTTTAAATAACTGTGTTAGGGAAATTTCTTATGACAACAACAATGGAAGCAATTCCTTTCACCTGCCATCCTTTTTGTAGCCAAGGCTTTCTTTGTTAACACCCCAAAATTAAGTAATCATTGGTTTGGGCAGGGGGGAGCAGGGGTGCGAGGCATTAGCTTATTTCCTTGAGAACAGCCATTCAAGAACTCAGTCACCTTAACCATAGCATTTCTCTAAATCTAACCATGGTAAGCGAAAAGCCACACAAAAAACACCTCCCCTTCCTTTCTTTTTTTAGTTTCAGTGCAACATCTCACAGACTTGACTTCTAAGACAACATACTACAACAGTTATCAGACCCAAGTTGGAAAGCACGTTTCTGTTCTAGCGCTGCCTTTAACAAGCTGATTCTTCCCAAGAGCCACGCCACTTCTACAAAACAACTCCTTCCTTCTGCATGGCTGCCACAAAGTTCAAATCCTGTTTAAAATACAAAAGTGCAATCACGAAGAGTCACTTACGTGACGGAAGACGGCATGGGGTGGGGGATTACTGCAGAACTGTAGTAAAGAAGAAATGCAGGTGGAACTGATGCAATTTTTTCAGTAACCTCTGATAAGGTTACAATGGAATTAAAGAATTGTGTAACTGCGTTCACTTACTTCTGTACAAAAAAAAAAAAAACAACCCAACAAACCAAACAAAATTACAATGTACCTTTGCAGAGATCAAGAGAGAAAGGGGGGGGCGGTGAAGCCAAAGCCTGCTTATTCTCTTCCCCACCGATGAAAGGATGGTTGAACTACGGATGAATGAGGCTGTACCCCATTCACAGAGCTAAGCGAATGCAAAGCATAGCAGACACCTCATAACAGTACTGATAAATAAAGTGAATTACTTAGCAGGTCTCTCCCAGACTAACCTCCTGAGGCAGTCCAGAAACCCCTATTTAACTCACTTTCTGAATGATTCCTTCCTAAATCAAGAGAGAGATTAAATTGCTCACTATAAACTCTCAGTTTAATTCTTCACGGTTAAAACAACTTGAGGCAAGAATTACACTCGTAGCAAGAGTCCCCTCATCAGAGTTTAAAGGAATCTCTGAGCTCACAAAAGCAATGGCTACAATGACACGGGGCCTTCCTTCAAGCCACCCTGACATGACCATACCACCTTGTGAAGTCTGCAATATCTTCCCAGTTGCAACTAGCAACGTAGTCTAAGTACCTCTCAAACCAAGAACCGGAGGTGACAACCTGTCTGCTTTTTGCCTTGTGATAAACCACCGAATCCCACAAGCAGCTACTCCAGTCTAATAGCAGCGCAAACCAGAACACATCCTCAATAAGCCACAGGACTTGCCCAAATAGATACTAGACAGCTGAGATGAAAAAGATCATATTCTTAGATCTTATTTCAAGCTAATAACCACAGTTATGGTTGCTTAGGTATTTCTGATCCAACATCAACAAACACCACACGTTCAGATACAGAACTAAAAGCAGTAATTTACCTGGGATGCCAGATCTACGGACTTCAGAAATGCTGTCCTACCCAGGAACAGGTAAGGTTTTGAACACATTTGTTATACCCTAACGACTAATTAAGATGCATCCTTGAAATTTACCAGTCTCTCACCTACGTACAATTTTATCTCAGCCTTATCAGAGCGATATTTGAACATCTGTTAGCCTCATCACTACCTTCTTTTCTTTAATCCTTCTTCTATCAAGCATTAAAACCAAAGTCAGTCGTATCTCCTTTCTGGTTGTCTTATTTTCAACTCGAAGACAGACTGAACTGCTATTCTCTACAGTCCAAACCAAACTGCACTTTCCTGTAAGACATTTTACCAAGTAACACTTCAGCTCTGGATTTCAATCGTAACAGCTACATCAATGAATCCCCTCTGAAGCAAGGAATATTTTCTTATAAGAAGTTATCATCAACTCAAGACTTCCCACTGACTTAGCTCACCCAAGCTGTTAACACCGAAGACTTAAACTGAGTTTCTCCATTCCTCTCACATATGGGCTTGTTTCATGTTTCTCCCAGAACAGCACTACCCCAACGCTTTCTCTGATTAACTTTTTCTCCTTCTTTTGTCCTATCACTGATCTCTAAGCTTCTAAAATGCCAGCTTTCAGATTAGTTTTAGCTAGTTTTCCCCTCAATCCTCTCTCAAAGAATGACCAGTATTCCTTCACACCTAGAGACTACCCATGTAACAAATCCTGTTTACCCTGTAAATAAATCCACAGGCTTCCTATTTTAAGATCCAGGACAAAAGTGCCTTTATTAAAGTCTTCCTTGGACTTGCTCCAGGTTCTGATCTGCTTTACCACTGGTCACATAGTTCTTGGTCTCCAAACCTTCCCTCCTCCTTTCAAAAACGTCACAGTCCCCCATGGGAGCTCCTCTTCACACCCCAAATTCCTGCATTTGGCAAGGGATATCCCACAATGATTCGTGTGATGGAACTAGACTCTCTCCACTCTCAACTACTTTGTGTGCAGAGCAAGAGATACTCTTACAGCTGTATTTCTTAAATGTTAAACAATGGAGGAACACCATTTTGATGAAGATAAGGTTTGAAATGATGAAGGCAACGCTCCTATTCAAAGGGTTGTGAAGAGCCTTCAGAAAGTTGCCGGCTGCAACACCCAAGTGGTCCCCGCTCTGGCTCTCCAGTGCCCTTGCTGGGCAGCGCCCAGGGTCTAACGCAAGACTTTGTCAGGTTTTGGGGCAGCCAGCCAGCTCTTCCCACACTGACAAAAGCATCCTCCATGCTTTGAGTAGAAAGCAGTATTTATTAGCAGTTGAAACGCATGTTTATTTTGCAACATATCCTAATTATCTGAGACTGGCAAGAAAAATGCAACTCTGCTAAGCAAACAAAGAGCAATATAAATTGGAAAGATTAAAAACCCAATAGGAAAGGCACAATCTGAAGAGGAAGAAAAATCTATGGGAAAGCTGGCAGGGGATATGGGAGGAGCACGCAGGAAAGAGAAAGAGAAAGAAATGAAAGGTTTAGATTTCAGAGCAGGACTGGTTTTGCTGGGTAAAAGGAATCGTACTTTGTACATCTGATGTACACCTCCATAAAATACTTTAAGAAGTGATGCTTCCTTTGTAGGTAGAAATCAAAATAAACTGTGGGTAGGCCAATTTCTTTTGAAAAAATTCACTCAGAAGAAATGTTAAAGCCAGCTACCTGTTGAAGTTCTAGCAGTAAACAAAGGTAAACTGAATGGCTTAAAAAGTGGCTCAAGGACATTAAAATCAAAGCAGTTCCAAAACTATTCAGCACTGGGTTCTCCATATGCCAGCTACTCCCAGGCAGGTAAGTCTCTGCGCTGTGATTACCTGCACTATGATACCAGCCCATATTTAAATGAAGCCTGAACAGAGTAACCTAATCTCTAGGATCAGGACCATAGATGTGAAATTTAATTTTCCTCTCAGAACCATTAGGAAGAAGGCAGACATTTTTGGCTGCGATGACTTTTTCCAGACAATTGATTCTCAAAGTTATTTATTCCCCACCATTCCCCTCAAGGCCCTCTCATCACAGCAACTGTCTATGTCAGAGGAAGGTTGGATGCAGCTCCCATGAAAGCCAAGCAAAACCACACCCAAAATAGCTATATAGGTCACTACGAAGCAAAACGAGACCTACATCATGCCAGCAAGGGCCTCTGGTTAGTTCCTATATGCCAATAAGCTTTCAAAGTCATGTCTAACGATGCCCTACTAATACAGTAGCTTATTTGATTAACTAGCACTCTTTTACTGAATTTCAACTTTTAAATGAAAATGCTTGAATTAAGTAGTTGGTTTTTGGGTTTTTTTAAAGGAGAATGCATTTAACATAACAGCAGCAAAATAATCAGGATGTTTAGAAACTGGTACTGAGCAGTATTCATGAAACGAGAACCCAACAGCACGAAGACCCTTGGTTTTGACTTGGCTGCATCTAGGTGCATGTTTACATCTTTGAAAAGTCACAATGTTGGAAGCTAAGAGCTAATCAGCTTTTGTATACTTAAGAATATCCTTAAGAGCTTTGTTGTCATATTCGGGCGCTTGGAATGTGTCCTTTAGGTCACAGCCTCCTTTTTATTTTTTGTTTCGTGCCTTCCAACCTCATTTTCCAAGTAAGAATTCTAGCGTGCAACTACAGTGTGGTATTTCCATGACCGCTGATCTCGGGGAAGATACAAACCACTAAAAGTTACAGTTAGATTTCGCAGGTGGAAAAGAAATCAAGAGGAAAACTTCCATCAGGTTTCAGTATCTTGTCAGACTCCTAATAAAAACATGGCATGTTTCTGCATATTGTACCTCACTCCTTCCTCTGAAAAGAGTTCTAAAAATAAATCATACTTGGAGCTTCCCTTTGCCTTTTTATCGCTGCCAAAACACAGACAATATTTGAGACTTTCTCCCGTTAAAATCCAGTGGTTTGTATTTGTGCAAACAAGCTATTCATAGAAATACAAACGATGAGAAGCGATGAAGTTAATGTGTCTTAATGATGAAGCTAAATAGATGCAGTAAATGAATACAATAACTTTTCTGTTGGAAAAGTGGAATCTAAAGCCTCACCTACACACAGAAGACTCATTTGTAAAAAAGACGGTTTAATTATTTACTAAAATTTGCGGTTTTCTCATACATACAGGGAACATAAAAGTAACATAAAAGTATCACCCGTGTTACTTAAGGGCATCCGTTAACCAGCTCATAAATCGGAGCAGTTAGCGATCTGTTCACAGCAGACAAATATAAAAGGGTTTGGAAGTTGGGATTGAAGGGGACTGGGGGAAGGAGGACGTTCAGACACACAGGACTTGTCACGCAGTTGCCTGTAGCCTGGCTAGCCGCGCAAATTTATTTGAATAATGCTAGATTCACGAGAGCAAATACCAACCAGACGATTCTAAAAGCTTTCCCTCTGCAAATTAACGTAAAAATAAGATGAATGGGAAAGGAGGGACAGAGTTAAGGCACAGGATTCAAGACAAGGCACGTCTTTATTTCCACCCTCTTCCTTTCTGCTTACTTTCTTCCTCTTCCTCCCACCTCAACAACCCTTACGTATCACGCCATACGCTAAAAACAAAACAAAACCCCAAACAGCCAGCTGCTATAGGATGCCATGGATATGGCAAACCACAGAGCCTCACCGCCGGATTTGAAAAGCCTGCGAAGTTCCTATTACTCAAGCCTTCCACCTTGACAGAAAACCCAGCCTGGGTTGGTTTTGCTTGTTTGTTTGTTAACATTTTAAACCAGGGTTGTATTGCCACGCTGTGGATTCTCCTGCAACGAAAGGCCTAGGCCAGGTCCTGCTGGCAAAGTCGCTGTTTGCAGCGGGACGGGGGCACAGATCGTGCCCACCACCGCCCTCCCGCGCTCGGCACCAGGGGAGGGCAGCCCCCCGACACCGAGAGGCCACCGGGACCAAGCAGCACATCACCTTCTGCCCCATGCTTTTATCAGCTTCACTACCAGCTTGTTTCCACCTTTACCTGTGAATAACTCGCTTTACATCGTGTAAGGTCTCTAACAGTATTTCAGCGTTAAATGGGAAATACCGTGGATGTTCATTAAAAGCTTTTCAGGGCAAAACAGCAAATAAGTCGCATGAAAAAAGCTGCACTCTGGTGCAGCTCTGGTTTACTGACCCCTCTACGTGGACTGGGAAGTCCTTACAGCGCTCCTTTGACCTCACTCTTCAGGTTTCTGCATTAACCAAATTCAAAAGAAAATGGTTACAACTCAAACCTCCCACCACCCTGCACAGTCTCAACTGCAGTAGGCTGTATGCCGCTAGACCTCACTTGGACTGATGTTTTTACAACACTACATCCTTAGAAATGGTTATTTTCCTAAAAGCATTGCGTGATCTTCACGTGTGATCAAAACTTTCCTTAATTACTGAAGGGGCAATAAAATCGTTTCGGGTTTCAGATCGGAGCAAGTTTTTTTCCACTGTTTAAATAACCTAACCAGGATTTACTAGTAATAACAGAAATATCGTTACATTGTTAAATATTTAGTAAGATATTTGGTCAAATACGATTATCCAATTAGTATCAATGAATCACTAATTCAGTTAAACTTGCAATCACAAGCATTAAATACTCTTCTAAGAGTGTGTTCTTCAGCTTTCACAATGATCTTTATATATTTCTTATTAAAGAAAAAAAAGCTCAAAAAAGACCAAAAGTAAGTAGTTTAGGTTAACAGAAAAGCAGGACAGGGAAAGTGTGAATCTGCGACATCTTCCAATGCTATAGTAGGGGAAATTTTGTTTTGTAAGACTGTTTCAAACTTCAAATGATGTCTCACACAAAAAATAATTACTTTTTCCAAGCAGTTGTGGTTTTATCCTAGAGGAAAATAGCACACTATCCAAATGATCTCTGCACAACTCTGAGCACATTTACAACACCTAACAAGAGGAAACAAGCAACGTTCCCGCTTTTAGGTGCTGGAGATAGGAAAATGTACAGAATGTAATTGTTCTAATCACCTGTTACAAACCTCAGAAACAAATGGTTAATTTTCCCCCAGACTGCATCTTATTTTAAAAGCCATTACTCGAATTTTTCCACTGCTGTTAAAAAGGCAGACCTCTCGGAAGACACCCTAACTATCTCCTCACCGTTAAGTTTGTCAGCAACCCTGTCACCTAGAATGTGTTTTATGCAGAGTAAAAGATTTTGTTTGGTTTTTGTTTGTTTTGTTTTTTTTTTTTAATGAATAAAACCCCAAACAAAACCTCTCGCGTTGGAAACTTTCAGGATAGAAACTAGAGAGCTTCAAAGTTCCTCCCTTAGCAGCGCCTAGCAATGGAAAGGAGAGAGTTCTGCAAACGTGCCCCAAGCATCCAGCTACATTTAGCTTTCAGCCTTTTTATTATCATTGTCAATGAATGGGCCCCAGTCAAATTAAAGCTGCCATTTTAGGTTAAAGACTAGAGAGCCTCTGTTGTGCAACAGCGAGACAAAAACACCCCAAGCGACAGATGCAGCACTCTCATTGGAAAACGATGGATTTCAACTTTTATACCAAA
>VXBL01005424.1:27985-67577 GCA_013400195.1 Aramus guarauna | reverse complement strand
GGAAGATGAGAGAGACCTGGGGTGAGGGGTGGGTGTCTTTGGAGGCAGTAGGGATCAGAAACCCTTTGGTGTGCGGGTCCTGGGCACCCTGAAGAGAGATGGGGGGTCCTGGGGGACGGCAGATATGGGGACCTCAGGAGTTAGAGGAGCCTTGGGAGGGATCCTGTGGGGGATCCTGTGGGGGATCCTGGGGTGCAGGTGCTGGGGGAACCCCTTTGATTACTCCAGGACCCTCTGTCCTCCTGGCTGAAGCCAGTAAGAAGAGGGGCTGGTCTCAACATGGTGGCTTGTGACTATTTTGGGATAGCTGAGGTGGATCCAGGCCTATGGGGAGGGGAGCTCCCAGTGACAAGGAGATGTAGAAAGGATGTGAAGAGGTTGTCGGTGCCCACGGGATGGGGGTGAGGTGGGAACAGGGTGTAGGTGAATGGCTGTGGGTCTGCGGGGTGTTGGGGGGGCACGGGGAGCTCTCAGCCCCATCCCACCCCACCCCACGCAGTCTCAGGGGGATCTGTGACTCCCACAGCACTGAGTAAAGGAAGGTGTGCAAACAGCAGAAATTAGAAAATGAAATAGTTTCTTCCGAAGTCTAAAAGAGCAGTTAATTCTCACGGGGGGGACTTTGAGAGCTCAAACTTCTGAGAGTTTATTGAAGCGGTGAGGTTTCACTGTGCACTTGCTCATCAGCTGCTGCTGGTGCTGCGAAATCTGTTGCCTCTCAGTAGCTCTGACTTTGCAAGCTCGACCCGGGTCATGTCTCAAAGCTGTTTTGTTCCCCCTGCCAGAAACGTTGGTATGGAGCCCCTCAACATTACTAAGGAAAAGTGATTGGCTGGTTCAGGTGTAAGACGAAATGTTTGTGACCACAAAAACTCCTTGTTCAGCTCAGCTTTCCCCATTTTGCTCTTTCTGCCTCTGTCGCCTCTTCTTCACCGAGTCCCATTGTTGGTTTTTGTTTTTTTTTCTTATGAAGTTATCACTTCTTTCTCTGCCTCAGGTCCCTCTAAAGACAACATTTCAATTTAACCTCCAGGAGTACAACAGAAAAGTGTTGCTAACGCTTCAGTGGACTTCCCAATTTATTTTGCCCAACTACAGTGCTTTTTGGGCAGGGACTTTCTTCCACCAGGCATGGCCTGAAGGGGTTGTCTAGTTCTTTGCAACCGGCTTTAAAAATAGTTGTTGCTAAAACGCAGTCGTTTCTGGAGCGGAATTTAGCAGCAGTTCTGAACCACTGGCTTTGTTGGACAGTTTTTTTGGATTGGGGTTTTCTCAGTGGAGACTAAGAATAACTTCACTGTTTGAATGTGGAGGAGAAGTTTGTGGGAGGTAGATTGAACAGCCAGATTCCCGTTTGGAAAATGAGTAGGGTTAACATCCTTGCTCCCTTCAAGCGCGATCTCATATTCATCTTCTGTGACATGAGTGGGGTAATTACTGTTGCCAACCGTAATCACTTTGCGGGCTGGAGAGTGCTGGAGTGCTTGTTTGCTCTTAGTGTTAAAAACAAACAAAAAAAGGAGTGGGTTCAGCTGGTGGAAGCAGCTACTCAGGAATCGACCTGCGAGGTTTGTAATGATTACCTGGGGCCGGGATGGTCTTCTGTTGGAAGAGTGTTTTATTTCTGATCCTAGAAGTTGGTTGGGAGTTGAGAAGTGGGAGACTATTTTAGTATCTGACAGACCTCACTGCTTTGAGAACTTTTTAAATGCAGCCATGAATTTCCTTAATTGCGTGCCAATCCTTTGGTTATACCTTATTGTAGTATGTTAAACACTTCCTCTCCCTTTTGGCACTTGCCTGTCAACTAACTGTAAAAAGAATTATCATGTCCACCTTACTTACCCCTTCGCCAAAGTAGGCATCTAGTTATTTTAATCTTTCCTTGTAAATCAGGCCCTCCAGCTGCTTAACTATATTTTCCTGAGTGCCTTCCAATTCGCCAATATCCTTCTGATACCGAATAGCTTGGAGTCGAACATGGTTTGCATCGGAGTGCTGGAAAGCGGGACTTTCCCTCCTTACTCTCTGTCTGCTCAGACTATAAGAAGGAAAAGCTTTCCACAAGCTTTGTGAATACGTTAAACCTTCCATTTGCAATTTGTCTTTTCACTCTAACTTAACTTTCCCCTGTTGAAGGGTATTTCTAACATTAACTTCTACTTATTCTTGCTTGTATTGCTGTTTTCTCAAAGTTCCTTATTTTCCAGTCTTCTCCAGCGTTTCCCACTGTATGTATTTAGCGCTCATTTTTTTTTTTCACTGTGTGATATACAACGTCAGGTGAAAATGAACTTGCTGTTGAGTTGTTGAGTCCTTGCCGAGCCCTGCTGTTAGATGCTCAGCCCACCTTGCTATTTTGCAAGTGTTAGTACTTTTTTTAGGCTGGTTGACGGGACTGTTGCTAGTCTGAGTTAACTTGTACAAGTGCTGTACAATCTGTGTGGCACGACTGTGGTGGTGATGGCATAGATATGCTGTGTAGGAAGATGATAAAAGGACATGGCTTTAAAAAAAAAAAATCAAACTTCTCATTAATGTCTTTATTCCCATCTCTTCTGAAATCCCTCGGAGCTGGAGGAGACGTTGACTGTGGAGGATGTTCTCAGAATGCTAAAAGGGGATTTGTGGCCGTTGCAAGGGGCAGGCAGGAAATTTCCCTTGCTCGTTTTGAAAGATGGGGAAGTTTGAGAGAGGAAGCACGAGTGGATGGTTGCAGGGAAGAAACCAAATCCTCTTTCCATCCTCCCTGACCACGCAGGAGCCAGCTTGCAAGGTCCACGAGTTTCACTTGAGGAGGCAGCCAGGAGGAACTGGAGCTCTCCCGAGGGTGTGCAGCAGGGATCAGGGTGACCAGGGATCCTCGCCCAGAGCCGGTTGCTGCCTCTTTGTGGTGGAAACATTTTTAAAATGGCTTAGTAAAATACGTTCCGCTTCTGGCAGGCCTTGTTGGTGCATGTGTTGTTTTTTGCAGCATGTGTTAGTAGAAGATCTCTGGGTTGGATTTTGTCTTGGACTCATTTTCTGCTGCATCACATGTGATGCTTTTTCATGTTCTGCTTGGTTTTAGTTATCCTTCTAACTTTCTTGGGCCTTTTTTTTCCTCTTTTTTTGTTTTTTTACGTTCCTAGCACTGAGAATCGAGGCCAGATTCCCAAAACCATTCTTCCCCCAGTCATTTAGCACCCAACTATGATGCATTTTGAGCGGGCTTTCCAGCGATGGGAGAAAATACTTTTGAACAAACCTTCAAGATTTGAGACCTGTTGCTTCCTGTAGCTTCATTTATTTATTTCCCCCTCCCCTGCCTTTTAAAGTAATGCTGTTTCTTGGTTTTAGTTTCGAGGAACTTGTAATACAACGGGTGAATGCTAAGTAGCGTAGGCTGAGCAGAGATGCGAGGGACTGGGTTTCCCTGGGGAGCTAGAAATGGTTTCTGTTTGGTGTTGAGGTGGGTAGGAAGCTGCCTATAGAGAATAAAACAAAAGCACATTTATAGCCTGGCTTCCTTTTGAATATAAACCTGAGGTTTTAATCAACCTTCACATCACAATATTTGTCACGTCTCTTTGGCTGGCTGATGAATTCCTGTATCGTGTCACTTAAGTCCTCAGCTCTCCTCCAAGCAGTGGGCATGCAGGGGTAAGCTGTGAGACAGGGCCACCGAGAGCCCCTGCGCTGGAGGACACCCGGATGTCCTCTCTGACAGCCCTTGGAGGTGCTGGTATCCACAGAGGTTCCTCTCCAAGCTGCTGGTTGATATTCGTGCGCTCGGGTTTGTTCTCCCTCTTTAGAGCTGATATTTACAGTGCGTTTTGCTGCAATTAGCCTTGGCTCGTGGGAGTTTGGCTTAATTGCTTCTCTGAAGTTCAATTTCATAATCTTCTAGGAGGCTTCTTGCCTTTTTTTTTTTTTTTCCTCCCCACCTCCCTGATACACCTGGTGGGGCACGTGCTGATGCAGAGGTCAGCCGTACATATAGCACACGCTTTGTTTCAGGGCATGCCAAAGTTTCACATTTGTTTTTGAAACATGATAAATTCAGCACCTTAACCAACTGCAACACGGTGTGGTTTCACTGAGGCTAAACCTACTTTTAATGCAGGCTAATTGTTTAGTGGAGCGGGATTTTTTTTTTTTTTTTTTGGATTGCAACTCTTTCCTCCAAGTTCTTTGCATGCTTTGCTGGGGTGGCGGTGAGAGACCAAGCTATCCGGGGTGAAGTTTCCTCCCTTTTGCCGCTGTACGTGAGCAGGTACCGCTGTCCTGTGTCGGGACGAGCGCAGAGCTGAGTTCTCAGGCGACAGCAACCACTTCTTGAAATTTCCTGACAAAAGCAACATGTTTGGCTCCCGGGGAGCGGCGTGGGGATTGCGAACGGCGCTGCCGCTCTCGTCGCAGGAGCGAGCCAGCCCGTGGAAAGCCTGCAGCGGTCTGGAATGCTGCTCTGCTGTCCCACCCTTGCGCGAGAGAATAAAGCGGCGGTGGGGACACGGTGCCAGGCGTTGCAAGCTGGTTCATGAATAAACAAAGCCTCTCTGCCAGCTACGGGCCATGCTACCCACTGGGGGAATTTCTCTGTGCACGCTCTGCAGAGCTAGCCTCGCCTCTGAGCTCTCTTTGTGAGGCACAGCTACCGAAATATCCTAAAAGTGAAGCTGGACGAAGACGTCTTCCTCCCCTTCTCCTGGGGGAAAAAAAAAAAAGGGGGGGGAAAATGATATTTAAACTCCTTTAGTATGAAATGCATGTTGTGCCTGGAGTTCCAAAGTGTGTAAAGCTGCAAAGTTCACTGTTTCCCTGCCTTTTGGGGACACGCTGCCACGCTTGCAGTGCTGCCTTTAGCAGAGCTCTTGCACAGCTTGGTTTTTTTTTTTCNTTTTTTTTTCATTTGTGGAGAATGTTTTTCAGCCCTGGCTGGCAGAGACCTTGTTCTGAATACCATTGTTGCTATTTAAAATAATAATAATAATAAAAAAAGCAGTCTTTCACAGACTTCACTGTATTAAGGACTTGGCTAGACGTGGACTTGGCAGTGCTAGGGAATAAGGAATGCCCAAATGAGTGTATTTATACCTGTGTAACTAACCGTACCGAGCTGTCTTATACCCTTTAACTGTTTCCAAAGTGAGTAAACCAGACTTGGAGCAGAACATGGCTTTTGGGTTTTCTGCCAAAAACTCTTGGTGATGCTGAGTCTGCTGCAAAGGAACAAATCTTCAAATTGCTAAGCAGATGATGCTTGCAATTATTTAAAATAGCTGGCATTTAAAATAGACTTGTTTCTAGAGGTACAGCTGGTCATGTCCGTGGCTGAAGATACTGGAAATCCTTAGAAGTTTTGAAAGTGAGGTTGAAGTGCTGAAGCTGAAGTAGGTTGTGTGTGGGCAGGGAAAGCTTTGCCAGTTAATCTTCTTGCAATGAAATTTAGATTTCTTCTACTTCGCACTGTTCTCATTGCAGCAGGATCCGAAGGTAGGCTTGGCAGCTGTTTGCAGGCCATTCTTCTGCCGTTCCTGTGGTAGGAATATTCTCTTTATTTTTTGAGTTTTGGTAAAATTGAGCTGGATGAGATCCAAAGGGAGACAAGATCCAAAGGGAGATTGTCACCAGGGGTGACAGCAACTGGGTGCCTGGTCTCCTGGGATTAACCCTTGGGTCCTGAAAATGTGAAAGCAGAGACTTAGCTGAGCATCCTGCAGTGTGGGGTATATTTACTGTATGAAAACGGAGCTGAGAAACTTTATCTACAACCTTAATCGGATTAGAAGTCTTTATATGGCAAAGGGCACTGTTACAAACCTGGAGAGTTTATATAAGAGCGAACATTGCTCATCGTCTCGATCCTCGCTCCGACCAAGCTATGTGCAAAGCGAACATGACAAAACGTGATTTTTTTTTTTTTTTTTTAAAACATAATCCTGAGTGTGTTGGCAGTGTTTTAATGAGCAAGTGTGTTTTTGGTGGAGGTGGTGAGGAACTTCCTGAGGGATGCTTGCTCTTCTTCGTGTGGATGTTTTTCATCGTTCTACCCCACGTTGCTTTCTTTTCCTTTGTGTTTTTTTGTTTTTTTTTTAAAGCCCTCTAGTTGTAATGCATATAGAGCGCCCGTGTGTATGATGCACATTTAGGATGCTGTATCCTTCATCTGTGTAAGATTTCACCTTTTGAATTATGTAAACTATGTATAGGAAATCATTGCTTTGTTCACAGCTAAAACGCAATCATTCCGAAGGCAGAATGCAGTTCTGGTTAAACAATTCACAATAATGTACCAGTTTTCTAGACATTGCTTATATTTGGAATATTTCTTGCTCCCCTCTGATTTTAGGGCTCGCATATCAAATAATGATGCCATAAAATGTCTGTGCCTTTGAATGCTAAATAAATAAAAATGCCCACATGTGATGTAAATAATAACAGGTGGGACAAAATATTTTTACTTTATGACCACGCGTACCTACAGGAGCATCGTGCCTTTCTGTCCCTTGTCCCGCTGGTGCTATTTCAGTTATTTTAATTCATTGACAAGAGTTTTGTCCATAGGTAGTTGCTTACATAAGAGGCTCTCCTGTTCTTAACTCCGTGCAGCCTTGACTTTGATCTTCCTTTTAAAACTATTCACACACCATTGTGGGGAAAATATGTTCAAGCTTGACTTGGGCTCTTACGTCCCATTTTCAGTAGCTTTTTTTCCCCTCACTTTCATTGAAACAAGGGCTCTTAAGCGGCTAAATAATTTCAGGAAATGGGACTCCAGTTTCTAGGTCACTTAGGCATTTCCTAGGTAAAATAATGCATTCTCTAAGGCTTGTCGTGGCTTTCTTACAATTATCTCAGTAAGAAACAGTGGGTCTCTTAGGTTTTTTCCTCCCTTTCTTAAACTTGAATTATTTCTCTCTCCTGTAGTAGATCTCTTGCAATATGTTGTCCCTGCTGTGAAGAAGTACATAGCTGAAGATGTATCACCGCTAATGGAGAAGCACAAGGCGACCCGAGAGCTGTAGCGCCAAGATCCGGAGGCTGCCTGCGTGCGTCTTGGAGTCTGCTTTTAGTGTCTGTTTACTCGGTGTGCCGTCATGCTGCGCATTCGAACCTGCTGGAAACAACGCCAGAAACATTTCCTACCTGGTGATCTCTTTTTCTATGGGCTGCAAGGGTTCGGTTGGTTGTGGCGTGACGCAGGAAAGAAAAGCTTTTTGCTTGAGATTGCGGGGAAGGTTTGTGCCTTGTTGCTTTGGGTACAGGTGTGCTCTTGCCTGTTGTCACTTCGGGCTCGCACTGAGGTTGTCACCTTGCTCCTGGTGACAGACGTACCTCTGGGCCTAGCCAAAGACGCAGGATTTGTTCTGATCTTGGAGGTGACAACAGTGGTGGGAATTAAGTGGAGGCTTGTCTGACCTCGGTGGAGAGGCTCAGGAACTTCCGTGAAGTTCCTCCTGTTGTGGAGGAGGTCCTGGAGCAACCAGTTGATGCTAAACCATGCCTGGGGCCTTGCTGCTCGTGTCGGTGTTGAGGCGGGATGCTGTATCTGATGGGAGCTGGCTAGGTGCTCCCATCAAATACCCTGTCTAGGTGCTGCCAGTGAATCCTGCTCTGTCCACTCTCGGGGTCTTTGGTCTTTCCCTTGTGCCTTAGTGCAAATACCTTAGAGACATCCTGCGAAGTCTGTCTTTCCTCCAGAAACTAGGAGGGGAAGCACAACTGTGGCGTGTGAGTAATTGGATGATGATTTCGAGATGGTCTTTCTCCATCTTCTTGCCTGGGGAAGTTGCTGACTTGCTGGTTTATGTTGGATTTTGTCTCATGTTCATCAAAGGTTTCGAAGCCCTTTGGACAGATGCCTTTTCATATTAGAAATCTGATACTTGGCACCCAACTAGAGAAACCTTGCCTGTGTTAAAGCATGTTTTGCCAAGCTACGGCTGCTTCGGTGATGTTTGGCAAGGATTAGTTAAAGTAGGTATTCGAAGAGCAGCAGCTACTTCTCTCTCGGGAATCTGTCCGGGAAAGGAGGAGCGGGAGGATGCATGCTGCTAGTGAGATGAAATCTCACCTCCTCGCACCTCAAAAAGACCGAGCCCAAGAAGTGCTTGCAAGGTGTCTGCGCACCGGTGTCCCTCAGCTCGATGCTAGAGAAAGAATGACCTCCTGAAGACAGCTCCAGATCACTTGAGCTTCTCGTGGTTGGTCTCACTTGCTTTTTTCACCCCGATGTTCTCCATAGATTAAAAAACTCCTCCGGTATGGTTCCCTTTGTGCTGCCTGTGATGTGCAGGAAGCCTCGTGGCTTGGTTGGAGCCCAGCCGCACCGAGATGACACGAGACATTCTCTAACACCTTGCTCCGAAGTCGGAGGCCAGGCCAGATCTGATCTGGAGACTGGCCAGTGCGAGGAGGCTCTTGGACAATGGAGCTTCTATAATGGTTTTTATCCTGCCAGACCCTAATGTGAAGGCAACGTTAACAAATCACACTTTTTGTTATGGTAACGGTAAACTAGTTACTATTTGTAAGAGGGTAATAAACTGTCAGTTGTGTAGTTGGGAGGACTGGTGGAGGCTGTGCTGGGAAAAGCCTTCTGGCTGCCTGGAGCTCTCAGCCGAGGGGGTTTGTTGCTCTAAGTACAGGCGAAAAGCTTTTCTGGTCTCGGCTAAATCTCCCAGGGCTGACAGGCTGGTTTGGGGCCTGTGTTACTCCTTTTGCTGGAGTTTGTTTTACGTTTGGCAGGACACTGATAATATCTCCCGATCTCATCACTAATGCACTGAGAGGAGAAGAGTAACTCTTGTTCATGGCTTTTTGCCTCATAGGAGGTTTGACTCTTCCCAAAGCACGTGGAAATACTCTTTGCAGTCGGGCTGTTAATTTGCTCCTGTGTGAGCTGAGGAGAGCTGATCTTTAAATTGTTTTAGGGCCAAATGTCGGAAAGGTCATTCCTCTGATAGCAGCAACTGCAGCTTGCAGGGGTGGTGAAGCTCCACGGCAGTTTTAAGGCGCTTGCAAGCAAGAAGCGAGGGTGTAGTGCATATTTGATGCTATTGAGGAGATTGCATCCTGACTATTTGGGGATGCCCTTGTGGATAGGGGATCCTCTACGAGCTTGAGAGCAGTGCTCAACACCCGGAAAGGTACAGTCAGATGGTAAGCGGTTGGACTTTGCTTTCACCCTGCGCTGTAGGTTAACTCGTAATGACTTGTTAAATACTGTATGTCTGTTGGAGATTTACTTCAAGCGAGTTCCTTGCCAATATTCCAGTTTATACAGTTGGGTTTGCTTTATCAAGCTTATAAAGCATAAGGTGTTATGCCTCTAAAGCAGATTTTATAGCATCGGCTTTTGGCCTTCTTTCCCAGATGACAATTTTAAGCTCTCTTGTAGCTTTTTGGTTACAAAGCAAACATTCTCACTCCTTCCTTCACACCCCAAAATAACTTTAAAGTCAAAGCCTAGGACTAACAGCAGCCTGCGCGTTTTCACTAAGCTCGGTGGTGGCCTCTCCCTGTAAAACTTCAAATCTTTCGCAATGCCTTTGGGTGTATAATAGCTGGCGATAGTCAAACAGAGATCTGGGCACCCAAAGGTGCAGAACAAGCTCTGTTCCTAAGTCCCTGCGGGCACCTAATTTAGTTTGAGAGCCAGCAGTCATTCACCAGTGGAAATTAGATGCCAAATTGACTTTGCAAAGCACCTAAAAGCAGGTTGGGCACCTGGCCTTCTGTCTTGTAGAGCTAATCCTGCAATAAGAAACCCTAAATGTTCCAGTGGCTTGCTTTCTTGGGGATTTTTTTTTTTAAGGAAGAACTTGACCTATTCGTTTTTACCCCACTTTACAATGGAGCATGGTGCTCCGAATCATCACCGTGGTGTTGCACATTAATCCAGGGTAGCATGGGGAATGCTGACACTAAATCCCAGCCAAGGACTGACTTTCCCTCCACGCGTTTTCTGGGTTTTGCTGCCTCTGTGACCCTGCTGATCCCAGCCTATTCAGAGCACTGTGTGCTGAATATTCTTTTTGATGGTCAGGAAGCTCGAGGCAGAGAGCTGTTAATGACTGCACTTAGAAAAATAATAAAGTGCCTTTCCTGGAAGGGTCTCAAAGCAACATGTTTCCTTCCTTGCATTTTAGTGGGAAATCTCTTACTATTTTTGAGAGCTTGGGGCAGTGCCTTGTACTTCCTTCTCTTTTGGCTAGCGGAGTGGAAATGGCCCCCTTAATCTGACTTTCTTTCCCTCGTATTTACCAAGAAGCAGTTTGGTTTTTGATTGCAGCAAACCTCTCTTCCAGTTCCAGCTCCCAGTGGCAATTACAGATTCTGTCTCGAGTCTGCCTGCGATCTTGTATATTCTCCTGCAGTAAGATGTATGCTACAGCACAGATTCTGTGCAGCCATCTATAATAATCTAGTTTATTGTGGTTTTATCTCTTCTTCCCAGTAGCAGTGTACTGCCTGTCCTTGGGGCTTGGTCTAGTGTCTTGAGCACTATTTGTGTTTGAATAGGCTTGTTTGTATCGCGGCTCTGGTTGTTAATGCTCTTGGCATGGCTCCCAGGTCTCAACAAAGTTACCCAAATTGATCTGGGATGGCCTTGCGACTCATTAGTCTCTGAGAATTAATCCCATGTAGCTCAGTCTCATAAAAAGTTAACTCCTAGCTCCGTTTTACCTCTTGCATTAAACTAGCATGCCAAAAGTAGAAGAGTAGTGAGGAGCACAGTGACTTAATCAAGGAGAAAACAAGCCTTACCTACCAGGTAGTAGTAGTAGTAGTACCCAGGTTGTACCTTGCAATAATCCCAGGTGATGAAGCCTTCTGAGGGAGACTTCTTTCTCTTTTTTGGGGAAATATGGGGATTATTATCGGAACAGTGTTTCTGATCCAGTTCTGCCTTTGCTCCTGCTCTCAGTTAAGTAATTTTCCTACAGAAGTCGCAGCCCTCCCTGGATCCTCCACCCTTCTTGAAAACTCTTTGCCCTATTTAATAGCCTGGGCTGATTGCAAACAAGTTTTCTGTATTGCCTGTCAGTAGAAAGACATCTTACCTTTAGCTGCACCTTTGCTTGGGCTTGTTCCTGCATGCCTGATGCTGGTGTCTGAGATGGGTTTTACATCTGGGTGTTTTTTCATTTTGGAGAGGAAAACAGTTATAATTTCTGCGCCAGTATGTGTCCTGCAGTGATACAGGGCTGGGCAGTTGCACTGAACCATCTGGGTATCCTTTTTTTTTTTTTTTTTTTTTTTTTTTCTTTTTTTGCTTGCTTGCAGATGACATTTCCCGTCTTGGATGAACTCTCTCATCCTAGAGCCCCTGGTAAGAGCTTTTTTGGGGTGCCGCACTCACCGTGGTGTCAGCACGGATCCTGACTCCAAGGCACCAAGGCAGTTTTATCCAGTATGATTTTGTCTGTTTTTCCTCGCCTCCTCCCATCACCGCTGTAACTCGTGGCAGACTTAAAACTGATGCTGAAATTCCCTAAATTGTCCCTTTTCGCAGTGCAGTGCTCGAGCAATTGTTTGTTCTTTTGGAAGCTGCAAATCTGAGGGGTAAGAGAGCGTGATGGGAGACTGAAGCTTTTTACTGGAATCTGAAAAATAACCGTAGATAAACTCGTGCACAGACAGAATATAGAGCGAGGAAGGCTTGATCATACCTGCAGGCATCTGTTCATCTCTTGGAAACTAACAGCCCTTTTGTTTCTGCACCGAACCTTTCACTGACAATCTTCTCTTAACTTACAGTCAGTTCCCTAGGTGCTTCCTTTGTCTTGATGTCCCTATCTCTAGCAATTTTCCTTCTTCTAACTCATTTTGCAGCTCATTCTTCACCCAGGTCTTCCTAGGCGAGTAAATCTCAGCAGAGAGAGACTTGTGTCAGCAGAGCGTGCAGTTTGCTTTTGTTTTCATGTTCTACTTTAAGCCTATTTTTAGGAGGTTGCTCTGCAGCTCTTTTCGGTTTTGTTTCATAGTTGGTGCAACCTCTAGCTTTAATTTTGTGGTCATATTAATGTAAAGTTTATCCTTATGATTTATGGGAATAAACCATAAATGTGCTTGTACTGGTATAGTAGTAAGCGCATTCGTGCTGGAGAGGGGAGCTGTGCTGGCAAACTGGAAGCAGAACAATTTTTGTGTACACCCAAGCATTCTTAGGGATCTGAAGTATTTCAGCTTGTTTGCAAGGCACGGATGCAAGAGTGTTGGGCAGAAGAATTCCTGCAATAACAATAGTCACATGCAAGTACAACAATAGAGCCTTATTTTTAGAGCATTTTTCATACCAACTCAATCCCCCAAGGTTCAGCAGAGTTAACGACCTGGGAGTTTCTTCCATCTTAATGCTGAGGTTTAAGGAAGAGGGGTGTTTTTTGATGGGGATTTGAGGTGATCTAGAAAAAAAATAATGCTTTGCAGTTGGTGGGAGCTGTAAGGGTCCCAGTGTTGAGCGCAGGAGGTGTCAGGCCGTCTTTGGAGGCAGCTGGATGTAAGAGGGTAAGAGACCCAGCAACATCCTCGGAGGGGATGGGAGGCTGTCCGATATCCTCCTCTCTGGTGGCATGGTTGTTCATGACTTCTGCAAACCCGAAGAGGCATGACTCAGATTTACAAATCTTGGCTTGAGACTGTTTCCAGACCTCAGCTACTTGTCAGTAATTCAGCTGGAACAGGTCCGTAAAAGCTTCATGAACAAAAAAAAAACCACCAGAGAATCCACGCCACTCGCACCTGGATCCTGATGTGTATTGGGGCAATCCAGTGTACTTAGTACAAGGGTGTGGGATGTTTGTAGTAATACGCACTTCTGGAGAAAAAAAAAAAGGTGGTTGTGGGTGACAATACAAAAGGCAACTGAGAGTGTGACTGTGGCTCTTTCTGTGGCATTAGGCTAATGCTGCCAACCAAAACCATGACTTGTCCTGTGGCTGCAAGCATACCTCGGAATCTCTTTTCCTCTGTAAAGCTCAAATAGTGCATTTGAAAAGCTCGAGAGCATCTTGGATGAAAGGATCCGTAAACAACAAATGTGCTTTTGAAAACACGTATCCTGCTTCTAGTGTCTCTTAAACTGTTTCCAAATGGAAGTTTTTAAAATGGATTCCATGAGGTGCCAACACGCGTCCTGGGGGAAATCCTTTTCAGGAAGGCTGGTCTTTCATTGCTGTTGTTGATGCATGTAATATGTCTAATTCCTTTTAAGGGAGCTAAAATATTACCCCTAGGTGTCTGTCTAGACCAGGATAACGGGCTTCGTTTTTTTCTTAATGGGTTAGTTAACATGCTTTGGGACCACTTCGGTTTATGGACTGATATACCAGGGGGAAAGTAGCATATGGGCTGACTTTAATATCTGCAGGAAGAATTAAACTTTTAAATAAGTGAGAATTTTGATTATTGAGGTAAGCAAAACCAGCTTATCCCCAGACCAGTGTACCAGACAAGTTCTTATCGTAAAAAGAGGATCTGATGGGCAGTTCAGTTCCTTCAGTCAGAAAGGGGAGGTTTCAGCCGTCCTTGGATACCCGCAGCCTTTTCCCATCCAGCTCTTGCAAGTACCAAGAGCCTGTTTAGATGGGTAAAATACATATTTTAACTTTAAAGATGATACCATCCTGTCCATATATGAACCTGGGCATTGCTTTTAACCTCTCTAGAACTGCACACCTAGATCGTGGTTCGTTGCCAAGTTTAAAATGATAACTTTTGTTCGTGGTTAATGTACCTGCCAGCTAATGCTCTTATCCAGGGAGACGGTAGGGCATTGGGATGCCTGAGGGACGTGCGTGCGTGGATGTTGGTGGGGGGAAAAGGGGTGACTGAGGAAATTCAGCACTGTTAGTGGGAAAAGGCAGAACTTTCCTATCAGACCAGGGAGAATTACACACAAGAGAGGGAGGTCCTGAGCTGGGGAAAACGAGTTATCTACTGAAAAGGCTCTCAAGTAGAAGATCCTAGACTTGGCCCCTTCCTGCTTGCCAACCCCAGCAACTCATTTGCACACTCTTGTTTCCTGGCAGACTTCTGTGAAAAGTCAGAAGGAAGAATAATAGCAAAGCAACATCCAAAGCACCCATTTGAAAAGCATGTGGAGCTGTACATCCCTAAAATAGTGGTAGTGGGGAGGGGGTTGTGCATCTCCTCCAAATTACAGTATGCTTTGTCATCACAAAATTGGCAAAGGCTTGTCCAGCTCCAACTGTGGCCTTACCCAGCTCTTTGGGAAGACCCTTCTCTTCTCTTCTCTTTCCATCGTGTAGAAGGCGGCACAGCAAACGTGGCGGCATGTCACTTCTTCCTGCGCTGGCACTGGTGCTGCAGGCAAAAACTCTTCACTCCCATCCGTCTGCCTTCCCTTTGCAGGGGCTTGCCTAGATTAGGGATCCTCGTGGCCACCTTGGATTACAGTTGATCCTGTCTACACCAGGCATTGCAAACAGGTCAGTTAAAAATGTAGTTCCAAATATATTTGGTCTCAGATAGTGGGTATATCTTCTGAAATGTGGAGAAGACCTTCTTCTGTTAGGTTTAAACTTTGAGTGGACAAACCAGTTCAGAAGTGGTAAGTAGTCTCCTCTTCATTGCAGCCGTATCAAAGCCTGTAGGTCTCCTGATGTCCGTTACAGGGGTGAATTGCCACCTTCTTCATCGCTGACAGCAAGCTCTTGTTTACAGGTTCAGCCCCTGATATACATATATATATATTTTTTTTTTTTTCATTTATGACCCTCCACGATTCTAAGGGGATTTTGTATGGTTTGAGTTCTGCATGTGCTAATTTGATATTTTGATTTGTTTGAGGGTTTTCTTTTTTAATTCTCTTGACTCTTCACAAGGGAATTCTTCCAGCAAGTTTCAGGTGGGTCTGCTGACTGAATTATTTATTAAGCAATCTGCAGCGTGCTTCGTGTATTGCACACAAAATTGATGTGGCGTCTGCAACACCACGTTCACACTCTTGACTCAGATTTTCCAAAGCCTCAAAGTAAGTAGATTCTCCAATTTTTTCTTCATCAGACCACTAATCATCTCCAAAACAATGTCTTGTAGTTCTTCCAAACTTAATAGAAGCCCTCTGCTATCCGTAAGGCCTCAGGCTGCCCACAACACTCTCTTGTTAATGGACATTTAAAGCATGCTGCCTCATAGCGCACACAGCTAAATACTTAATGTTATTAAGCATCAGCTGTGACTTGATTACTTTTTCCTTTAAAAACTCATGCGATCCCTCCCAGCTGAGGACCTGAATTAACAAAAGGCTTTGCGCGTGAGTTCCTTGTGGAATCAAAACTTCAAATATCTTTGTACCCTACAAATATGATTTGTGCGGCAGTTGAATAAGTGGAACCTACGTGGGTGTGCGTTTAATCTCTAGAGGGTTTGTTTTCTCTAGCTGTAAAGCAATCGTTGCCCAGGATGGCAGCACAAGGCAGGGACGGAGCTGGGAACAGGACTTGGGTGAGCATTGCCTCGTTTCGTTGGCAGATGAGTCCCTCGTCTCTCGGATGCTGTCAAAACACGTGTCTCCTGTGTCAGCTTGGTGTCAGCCCAGCATCCTGGCATGCACTGAACTGCTCCACATAATGTTTCTCATTTATCTCTGTGTCAGAAGTAGGAAGAGGCGATGTCCCCAACAAATAGGGCTTTTTCCTGAAGTTAATCTCGTTCTCTAACAGCTCTGCCGGCACTGACACCTGTGGATAAGCAGTGCTGGAGAAATGGTGAAGTGTGGCTGTTGTCCTGGCTGCGCTGGTGCGGCTTAGTAAACATCCCCTTGCAATGCCACAGTCGCTTTGGTGAGGAGTTAAAAGTTGCAGTTGAAGGTGGGAATGAGATCCGCTACAGAGCAGATGCACTCTTAGATGCAAAGCTCGTGTTTATTCCGTTTTCCGCATGCTGTGTGCTCCAGAGGAGTTGCTCCCGTTGCGAGTGCTGCTTTGTACTCTTAAATGCCCTGTGCGAACTCCGAGGGGTGCCTGATTATCAGCACAACAGACACTCGAGACTGCTGCGAAGTGGGGCTTTGGCTTTACTTCTTTTTACAGACAGCCTATAGGTTATTTGCATGAGTTAATAAGGCAAGAGAGAGAGGAAAATACATACAGACTTGGGGAGCACAAGCTATTTTGGTTGAAAATGTCTTTTCTGTTTTCCATGAGACGGCAGCTGCTTGTCAGGTCTGTGCTGACAGAACTTTGAAGCACGCTTCAGTAATCTGTCTGCATTTCTTTGCTTCCCCTTGCTGTTTCCAACATGCTAAAAATCATCAAAACAGTGAAATACTGTCCCGCGGCTGCAGGAAGAGGAATGAGAATGTGTTCCCAGTATCCAATCATCTGCTTATTCTGCCTGTTCTTAAGAACAGAATTTATTGAAGCAATTTATCCTGACTAAATGTGATATAAATCTGAGCACATGTATGTACATACCAGTCATATTCTGTAGTGAACGAGCAGCTAAATCTTTCTTTAAAGAATGAGTGAATCCTCCTGACACTTTGCAAGATCAAGTAAACTGAGTTTTTTTGCAGTGTGTTGGTCCCGATTTTTTTTTTTAATAGAGCTGCTTGTTATGCTATCAGAAGTAGCTGGCAGGCAGCCTGAAATGCCATCGGGTTTTTGTTTTGTTTTCCTGCTCTCCATTTCAGTTAGTGTTATCAAAGCCCCGGGAGTGACAGCTGATCCATTTCTTTAATTTTTCAAATAGCTTTTGTATGCATCGGAAGCATAAATATGAGGTAGAGAGACCTCAGAAGTTCTTCAGATTGGTGGAGGCAGCCGGTTGCTTAAGTGACAGCGGTAAGGACAGATCTCTGACCTGTGTTAATTAAAAAAGCATAGGGTTGGCTGCCCTGTGAAATACAGCAGTCTCCTTCCATAATAATTATGCTGCATGTTTAACAATAAGATTTGTTTGTTGATGAAATAAACACATCCCCAACCTCATCCCACGCAACCGAGTATAAAATGCGCGAGGGTGATTTAGACACTTCAAACGCTTCCAGCGCCAGCCTGACTTTGACACAAGGGGCATCACAACCATCCTTTAAAGTTTATGTCATCAAAATGCCGTTCGACCACGAACCCGTGAGCCCCCACGAGTGCAAACTCTGTGCCCCTTGCTTTGTAGGCAACTTGGCAAAGCGTGAAACAAATCTGACTAAATAGGGATTAAGAAATCTGGAACTAATGACTCTGGTGTCTACCTTCAGCTTGACAGACAACACGGACTGCAGCTCCTGGGAGCCTCGGCTGTGCTGAGAGCTGTGGGACAGATCCTTGTCCCTTATGGGCAAGCCAGGCAGGTACAAAGTAAGACCATTGGGAGGGAAAAAAACCAAGGTCCAGGCTGCCCAAGACAGCAATTGTTGACTTTTATTTGGTCAGTGTCCTGATATCCTAGTCTTACCAGCACTATACTGCAAAGGTGATGGTAAAATAACTCCAGTTGTCATCGAGTTGATGTTCCCTTTGTGTCTGGTCTGATTTCTCGTCTTATTTTCTTGCAGAAACAGTAGTAATTGGGCTGCCCTCTGCTAGGAGTGGGTGATGGAGGACTAAGCCCTGTGTCTTGACTCATTCAGAGCTCTAGCTTTTTGTGCAGCTAACTACAAGGTTTAGGTGCAATATCTTTGAACCTCAAGTGCAGGTGATAAAAAATGTTTAATTGTTTTTGTGCTTCTCTTCTTTGCAGTGTCAGGGAGTTGATCTGAGCAGTGGTTTACTATTACAAGAAGGTTTGACCTCTTCATCCCTCCTTGCTAGAGACTACTTTTGTGTGTTAAAGCTTCCTGAGGAAGCCTGGGCTTCTTTGTGCCTTCAGAGCAGGTCGTGACAGCGGCTCGTATGTCCGCTGTTAGGATGCAGCAGATGCACATAAGTCAGCTGCTTCGGGGCCTGAAGGAGATTCCTCTTGGAGGAGGAGGAGTTGGTCGTGAATGGAGGAGAGATCCCTGTTTTTTTAGCAGGCAGGAGCAATGGGTCAGCGTTTTGATTTCTTGAGTTCCCAGTTTGGAGCTTCGGTGGAAGGATGGTACGAAGAGTCTTACCTCTTTAATGTGTCCTCGCTTGGAATCGTCTTGCTGTCATCTGTGCCCATGCCACCTCGAGGCTAGCCTTCGCCAGGATTTAATCTTCCGATACAGAGCCGCTGTCGCCTCCTGCCGCGTCACCCTCCAGTTCTGCAAGCACCATTTTGCTTCTCTGGGCTTTTCTTGGGGGGCTGCTGGGGTGGGTGGATGTTCCTGGCCATCTTTATTGCCTTTATTACGCTTGTCCTATGCTAGGGAGCGTTTGGCTGCTCGCCCGTTCCATTTGTGAGAGGGCTATTTATCCTTTGTGCGTTCCTGTTTGCATAGGCCCTGGAGTTTTGCTTAATAAATCCAAACATAGACTAGCGTTGAGGATGTCTCTCCTCTTTTTGTGGGGGAAGAACTGGCAGCTCCTTTCTCGTAGTTTTTGTTTATTGTCGTTCTGTGCTGCGGCTGAGCCAGTGCTCGTGGAGGGGAATTCCACCTCTTGTAGCCGCCCATTTTAGCTGCGCGCTGTCCTAGCACACAGTAGTAGAAAAATAATCTTTTTTTCATATTAAACAATAACTGTTTTCTGTGTCTTTTCAATAAAAGCTAAAGAGGACTGTTTTCTGTAGCACATGCGTTCACCCTCCGCTGCTAAGTCACATTCTTGGAGCACTTTCTCATGTAGCTCCTAAAAATAACAAGTCTCTCCACCCTCTCGCCACTGCTCAGAGTGTGCGTGCGTGTATTAACGGTTAGAAATGCAAAAAAAAAAAACCTAGCTCAAAGAGCCTGTGTCTTCGCGAACGCGTTTTGGCTCCGTTCTGGTTTTATTTCTGCTCTTGGCTGAAGCAAGCTGACATGCGTCGCTGAAGCCAAGTGCCGAACTTGGAGTAAGAGATGCTGGAAGCAACATGAACAGCCAGAACATGTTCGCGCAGCAAACCCCCTGAAGAGATAGCATTTGCTTTATTATGGCTTTTTAAAATCCTGCTATAAAAATATCAGTGGGTGGAGGGAACCATTATTTCTTGAATTTGAGGTGGTGGGGGTTACTTTATTTACTCTTATTTTTTATTAATAAGAATAGCTTCACTTGTAGCATAATAGGACTGAGTGTTTTGTTATCCTTGGCTATAATCTGTGATAAACTACCCCTGCCATCAGCCTTGTAGTTTACCCACTAGGGAGCCAGATTATTGCCTTGTAAAACGGAGCACCACTCCTATAATCCCTTAATTAATTAAATGACAAATTTTAGTTCTCTCCCATTGAAAATATAACTTGTACATAGAGAGGACTTGGATTTATTTGATAGCTTCTTGCTTGCACTTTTTTTTTTTCTCCCCCCCTGTAGATTGTCACTGTCTTTGCTTATGTGTCTTTGCTTTCTGCTGTAAATACTAAGGGAGGGTGAAGAGGCTGTGACACTCTCCATCTGGGGGATGTTTCGTAGGTCTTTGAAGCACCAGGCGGTCCTGAGCATCGTCCCTGTTTGGCAGGTGGTGCCTCTGAGATGCAGAAAGTCCCTTGACCCTCTGGAAAATTGGTGGTGGGCCTTGGTGGGAGCCCTATAGGCATGGAGAACTCCTGCTCCTTGCCTACTCGCTGGCCTGCGCTGCCTCACTGTCACAGTTCCCAGTGAGCCCTTCTAGCCGCGATGCTGCACTTTCTCTTCATACGTGAAAAATCGACTGGGCCCTCTGAAGTCTTATTTAAACTTGGCTTGGATTAATTTCCCTTCCCTGATTGTGTCTAGGGCACAAAGAGATCCTCCTTCCCTGCGAGCGCGGCCATGATTAATTACAGCCCTGCAAAGGGCAGCTTCTGCTCTTGATATTTTTAATTTTTTTAGCTTATTTAACAATTTCCTCTTCTCTCCTTTCTCCTCAGCTTAGCTCAGCTGCATGAAATATGGGAGACGACAGGCCGTTTGTGTGCAATGCCCCCGGCTGTGGACAGGTACGTTTACAGTATACTTTATTGTGAATGTGTCGTTGTGAATCAAAGTGGCTGTTTTATCACTGAGGCAAAGAGTTTAAAGCCGGTGTTTTACGTGATCACTGGAGGTAATCAGATCAGAGGATTTGCAGTGTGTAAATCCAGGTTATGAGCAAGTGCAGGCACTCCAAAGTAATGAAATCTGCCTTGCTTTGGGGCGTATTGTTATTCTGCTGGTGTTTTCCAGGAGACCCACACAGCCCAGAGAAAACATGCTGATCTCCTGTTAATGTTTTCTGATAACGTTGCTCATCTTCTTTCAAGGCTGTTTAACCAAAGGACAGATATTGGGTCTCTGTTGGGATGAGTTAGCTGCTATAGCATATTCTGTAAAGCAGCTGAGAATGTGACAGTTGATGGTTTGTGTTATGTGAACCCTAAACTGCCGTAGTCTATTTTGGGCTTGCAAAAAAAAAAAGAAAAAAAAAAGACCCATTGTGAGTTTTTTCCTCCACGGACAGCATGCTACAGTTGTCTACGGCCTTGCAAAACTTTTGCTCGCTCTCCTAGGGCAAACGATTATTGCTTTGAATGAGTCACATCCCCTTTTTCAGTCCTACGACCTTTCTTGCCTGCCTGGGGAAGGCGCCTTTCCATTCCATTTCACTTGGTTTTGCAACAAAGCTAGTGCTTGCCCAAAACCGAGCTTTAGGGTCTCTCTGTTGCTCTGTGGTGTAGCGTCTTGGCGATTTACACCTCGATTTAATGGGAGGAACGGAGGGGATTGTGCAATTACTGCTGGGGCTATTTTAATGAGAGCTGTTAGAGACTGAGGCTTCTGCAGAAGTGCAGCCCTGTGCAGAGTCCAGACAGAACTGGGTTTGTCTGTTCTGAAGTGTTTGAACCTCAAAATGCTAAGATGGGGAGGATTGTGGCTTTTAATTCGATATTAAGTGATGCACACGTGCTTTGTTTTCCTGGCTGCAACTGTTGGATGTCAGGTTGCCAAACTATTACGGCTGTGACGCATTTGGGAGCTCTAACCGATCCCAGGGTACTCCCCCTCTGTCTCCCCCCACAATTCTTCAGTGTATTTAATATCTTAATGCCTCTTGTGGGTCTCTTGATTGAAATTAAAGATAATTCTGCATCCCCAGGGCACGTCCTCTGAGACTGCGTGTGAATTCTGTGACACGTTTATTTTTGTGGTGCAGAAGTGGGTCAAAAATCTCATCTGGTAACTCTTGGGGACTGGGGCTCTTTAAAAATACACAGTTAGGACTTCTCAGCTTTTTGGTACTTCTAGCACTAGTCTCATCTGAAGCATTTTCTATCTACTTGCAGGTGATACTCCTCCTTTCTTTCCTTTTTTTTTTTTTTTTTGTAGGCTGCTTTTTATCTTGAACTTCTTTGCCTGTGAAATTGTGCAAGTCATTTATAAAATGTATTAGCTGTATTTGAGCACTTAATGATGTGAGGACTTCAATCATACAACCTTAAAATCGGATTCAAACAAGCAATTAAGGCAAACAACAATGTATTTAAATTTAATCTCCCACAATCTCCCACAAATGACATATAAAGGTGGTTGCTTCCTCCTTTCGCTGTTCCAGACTGCTGCTTATGGGTAATTCTGACAATTCTTCATGTTAATATTGAAATGTTAGAATCCGGGTAATTCATACTGGTATGATTCATTGTGATCTAACCTGACCTCGTGCACAGTTTCCTAGAACGTCCTTCAATACCTGTTCAAACCAGAGCATGTATTAAATAATGATGATCCAAGCTTGATTTAAAATATTTCCAGTGATGGAAAATTCACCACAGCCCTTGGTTAAGTTGTTCTAATAGATAATTGCTCTCGCTGGTAAGGAAAAATTATGCCTTATTTCCAGTCTAAACCTGTTCAGCTGCAGCTTCCAGGCTGTGGATCTTGTTAATTTTTGTTTGTTAGACAGAAGCTCCTTCCTATCGAATTTCTGTAGGTGTTTGCCGACTGATCAAGTTGCCCCTTAACAGTCCTTTGGAATAAGTAAATACATGTTGCTCCAAGCCTCTCCCTGCAAGTCCCAGTGTCTTACGTGCGGTTATTTTTTTGTCCTCTATTCTGTACATCAGCTTCACATTGAAGGTTTTTAAGAGCCTTTTACAAACCCTCCCCACTGCTAACGCGCAGCAGTACCGCTGTGGAAGCGCAGTGGTACCCAAGAGCTGTACAGACCGTCGTAGAAGGATCATTAGCTGAAACGAATGTTCGGTGAGCTATGCATTTTGGGGCAAGAGGAGTAAAATTGGATGGTTGCGATGAGCTGGACAGGGTAGGACAATTGGTAGCTTTGAATATTAAAAATAAATCTGAATTTGAAGTTGGGGGGTTGATGGTGGCCAGCAGCTGTCTGCAGGGCTCAACCTCTGAAGCACATGCCGCATTGTTTCCCCAGCAGCTCGTGCTGCCTTTCAGCACTAAACCCTGACCCTTGACAAACCACTGTGGATCATCCCATCAGAAATGGCTTCTTCATGCGGACTCCTGTTAAAGCAAAGCCTTAATAAGGGTCGGAGGGGACTGCACTTATATGGGGTTGTTCCCTCACTCCTAAAGATCTAGACCCTTGTCTTCAAACGTGGGGGACAAAGGGGCAGTTGGCTCTGTGTGATCTGCTACAGAAACATCCTGACCTTCCCACAGGTGCTGAGTGCCTACGGCTCCTGTCAGAGTCTGTACGATCCAGAGTTTTGAGCTTTCTGGATGATAATCCAATTTTTTTTTTCCACCCAGACACAAATGCACACCCAAGCGGTTCCATCTTGCTCCTTAAAGCATGGGAAGCTTTTTACCAGCTCAAAGCCAAGCCGGACTGTGGCCGGCACTGAAGAGGGAAACTTCCTTGCAGGATTCAGCTTTTTTTTTTTTTTTCCCCCCTGATTCTTTTAAGACCTTTGGGTGCGTTTTTCTTAGGAAAAAAAACCCATTTGAATGGGAAGGTGTCGGTAGCTGTTGAGGCTCTTTGGTTATCGGGGTCAACATTTTTTGGGATAACGCCTGGCTCGCTGGGTCCTTTCACCCCCGTGGCTCCAGCATCTCTTCCTTTCTCTCGTTTCTAAACCTTTGATCCCATGCCCAATCCACTGGTGTGTTTTTATCCCTGCAGATTCCTGCTCTTTCGGGTATTCCCCTGTTTGAGGGTCCGCTCTGCTTTTGGTGGGTCGCTCCCGCGGGAACAAGACTGCTTTGGTTCTGAGTCAATTGGGATGGACTTCTGGATTTTGCTATCAGCTGGGGCAGCGGGCATGGGGACAAATAGCCCAGTCCTTTTCTGCTCGCTAAAATTAGTGATCTGCCTCTTGCAAACGCTGTGTTGAGACATGCAGCACTGGAGGTCACGGGAGGAGGAGGAGGAGGAGAAGGGAGAGCTGAGCCAAACTAATTTGAACAGGAGACTGGAGACAATTAACTGTGAAGCCAGTGGTGATTTTCCTCCTTTAGTTTAAAAGAAAAACAAATTATTTTGCTTCCCGGTGTAATTTCTTTGAACCATTAGCTGCTGCTTCTTTCACTTTGTAGCTGGTACCAGCCCTGTCTTTTTATGCTGTATGCCTTTTTTTCTCCTTGTCCTTCACTATTTCCAGGTAGAAAAAGGCTGTAAAGCTAACTTTTCAGGGAAGTGAGGAGGGAGAAGAGGGAATGGCCACCAAAAATAGATGAGCAGATCTTGCTGTGCCCCCCGTATCATCACAGCTAGTGGGCTTTCAGTGGGTATGTAAACATGTTTTGGTTGCTAGGTCTTTAATGGTTGTTATTTTTGGATTCTGTACGCGATCACTTCCCAACAGTGAGTCTGCTGTGACACAGCTGACTTCTAAATGTGCCGCATATACTGCTTTTAAAAAAGATTCTTCTCAAGGTCATTTATCTGGTTTCTTCTCTAGGAGGACAGGTGACACATTTTTTCCCTGGCCCTCTCTCTGAAGAGGGAGAAGAGCTGTTCAGCAGGGACGCGGGCCTCTCGTGCTGCTGTCCGAAGGCGAGGAGGGAGGTAGGGTCAGGCCCCTGCCTCCCAAATGTCTGCAGAAGACGTAGAGCGATGCCTCAAGTGAGGCTTTCGTTGTATCTGTTAAGTGAATCTAATCTGGGGGTGGTGTGCGCCGCTAATCATTATTAAAATCTTCTAATCCCGTTTAAAACATACTGAGTGATGAAAGGCAGCCTTAGCGCGACCAAGTGTTAGCTGTAAACTTTAGCATTGCCATTAAAGTTGAAAGGTATTAACTAAGTCTGCATAATGAGACAGCTCTGACTCATTAACACAAGGTAATTAAAACTTCAGCCGTCCTAAGGCATCTAGAGCAAAGGTCTGGAAGGAAGGCAGGGGCTTCAGATGTGCTGCTGCTGCTTCTTCGTTACCAAGAGCTTCATTACTGGTGGTGGCAGAGGGAAACTGCTCAGTGTCTGGCTCTCTCCTCCCGTATAAACCTGCGTTAAAGCCGTCTCGGGGTGCCTGTCGGGTGATTCGGGCAGGCAGGCTGTTTTTCTGGAACCCAGGTTGGTGGATAGACGTGCCTCTCCAACAGTCGTGCTCCTTCTGCTCCCCTTCTGAAGGCTCCGGGACTGCTGGATGCTTGAGGCTTTATGAAGTGTCATAACGGAGGAACATCTTTATTAATAAAACTGTTTGGTCTGCTCCTGTTGCCCAAACTAATGGAGGGGCCATAATATTGAATATATTCTACTGGGACCAAGACTTTCCCTAGCCCCTGCCTCCCCATGCCACACAGTTTCACTTTTTATAAGTGACACAAATCATTGCTCAGGTCCTAATTCCGGCGCTGCAGTTACACAGGCCATTTCCTCAAACAATCGTTTGCTTTTTAAACCCACCCTTAATTTAACAATTTATTCCCTTTAAACCCATGCCACGGAGGTGATGCTCGTGCAGCGTCCGAGAAACGCGAAGCCCAGAACTTTCACAAGGCCAGAAAATGATTTTTCTTCTTTGTGGTTTATTGTATCCTCTTATCTTGTCATATAATAGAAATAATGTTTATGGCATTGAGGCCTCAGCATCACTTGGCATTTAACCAACCTCAAAAGCAGTTTATTGCTTTGTATACTCTGCCGCCATGACCATTATCCCTTAAATCTCTATTGCTTTGTAATATACGAGGCAACAAATGGCTTCTGCGATTGGTTAAATGTGGAACTGAAGCTAAGGTGTGTTTTGTAGCTTGTATAATCCAAACGAATATAGATTATTCCTTTTATATGAGTCTTGGTGTAGAGAGGAACAAATGGCCCTCTTCTCTTTCTGAGAAGCGGCAAGCTCTCCTTGTCACGGTTCAAACTTTTCAAGTAGCCAGGACGTGCATGGTGGCTTGGCCGCTTGGAGGTTTGCAGTGGGATTTCCAGCCATGGAGTTATCACTGTAGCTCAAGCTACGATTTGTACTGGTGTATCTTCATCCCACTGTCAGGTAGGGACCAGCACCACCACCACCAGTACGAGGAAGGAGTCTTGTCCCAGTCTCTGTAGGTCTGTGCCTGGACGTCCTCAGTGGAAGCAGATCATTCAAGACAAGTTCTGGTGATAAAAAAAGGTGGAATAATACAATGAAGCAAGTTGGTAGGTGTGTAGAGCAACCCAGAGGTGAGAGGAAGAAAGTGCCCGTGCCCCTTTGCTTTACAACAAAGCATCTTTCTTTTGCCATAATTTCAAAGGTTTTTTTTTTTTGTTACTGTCCTCCTCTCCTTGCAGTTATGGCATAAAGCAAGAGGTAAGAAAATATTCCCTGTCTGAAAGCTGCCAGGAGCCACCTGTACTCCCCTGAGAAAATCCAAAGGGATGTCTTGGCCCTGCCGCAGCTTGCTGCCAGCCCCGGCCAGGACCACGTGTGTGCAGGGCACGAATGTGTTCGGTTTGAATATGAGCACGGACAGAAAGACATACTTGTGTGTGGATTTAACAGCCTCCTTAGGGTCTGCCTCTTGAGATTTTGTTCCCGAAGCTTATGAAGGCAAGCCAGACAAACTGCCTAGGAAATTCGGAGACTTAAAATCGAATCTTTGAGAAACTTTAGCCCAATTGGCTACCTGCTGTTAGAGCAAACAGGAATTTAAATGGTTATTAAGCAGAGTTATGATACCCTGTCCTCCAGTAGAAATTGTTACTGTCCTGGCACAGGAACTGAGTGGGACTGGACTTGGACACAGGCGCGGGGTGTTTTTCCTAAAGAATTCGAGCTCCTAACACCCACTGATTTAACGAGGCAGGAGCCGTTATGTCTTTGGAAATCTGAGCCTTATTAATCAGGAGAACGGCTTCTGTGAAGTGGGATGGATAATGCCAATCGCCAAAGCTGGGCAGGGCTGGTGAGAGTGGCAAACCAAGAGCAGGATTTGCAGCCGCCCTGCCGGGGTTATGTGGCACGATGGACATCAGGTCTCAGCTCTGGGGGCCCCCAGGTGACCCGGGCGCCACGATGCCGTGGGGCTGGATGCTGTGGGTCACCGTGGGACCCAAGCACAGGGCTGGATCGCAGGGTAAGCAGTTCCTCCCCTTACCAGCCAAATATTAAAATAAAAAACTGTGGATGTTAATGACAGAGGGAGAATCAAATCCTTCTCTGAGCTTTTTTTCCTTTTTTTTTTTTTTTTTTTTTTTTTTTTTTTTTTTTTGGTCCNTTTTTTTTTTTTTTTTTGTTATGCTTGGGCACAGATACCCCTTGTCTGTAGTTAGCATGCAAAGTCACGTACGTGTTGTGTCCCTACTGCACCCAAGTGATTTGAAGAGCTGAGCCATAAACTAGAGTTTCTTTTCTTGTTTTTAAATTGAAGGAAATGTCTGAAGCTCTGTGGCGAGGAATTCCTAGCTGTATACGCCTGCTTGCTTCACATCTGCAGCTTTTTATTTGAAGCTGCCACAGCTGAAATAAAATTCTACAGAGAAACATCTTGGTTAAAGGTCTTCTATTATTTTACAGGAATGCAGGTTTCCAGTGTTAATTATTTATTTCAAATTAAGGTCTTTACAGCTGCAGTACCTGTACATCAAGCACAAAATGGCAGATGCTACACAAATCTCCGAGCGTTTCCAGTATGTAATGGGTCTGTGTAAAAGTAGTGGTTGGCTATAGTAACTCTTTAGGTTGTTAGCATCCAAAGAAGTGAATTAATTTGACTTGTAACTCATGTATTGTCAGTAGAGTAAAATGATATCTCCCACCTCTTGCTGAAGGTATTTTTGGGGGTGGGGAGGGGAAAGCTAATTTTGAATAATAATAAGCTTGAGAAGGCATCTGAAACCAGTAAACGTTTATTTTTTACACTCCTATAACTTAAAAACGGCCAAACCAATTTAAACCAAATTGGATAATAAAAAATATTGCTCCTAGGCTGAGCCCCTGTATGCCAAGTTCCAGCATAGAATGAATTTTTATGAGCAAATTATAAACCCCCTAGAAATGAAGGTTTAAAATGGAAATGTTGACAGACCTTTAACTACAAAAGCACTATAATAGAACCTCTTTTTTTTATAAAATGGCTGTTTTAAAATATAATTAAGACTTAAATATTATTTAATAGCAGCATTTCCTGTAAGTTAAAATCTTTTATCATTCCTATGGCTGGGATTCATTGCCGGTTCTGNTAGGGCGGTTCGATGCCACGTACGTGATGGCAGTGGGAAGGAAAGCCGGCGGCAGCCGTTATTCTGGGCCGCGACACAGGAGAGCATCCCCTGCTCGCACAGCGGCCTGTGCGTGGGGATGCGNTAACTACAAAAGCACTATAATAGAACCTCTTTTTTTTATAAAATGGCTGTTTTAAAATATAATTAAGACTTAAATATTATTTAATAGCAGCATTTCCTGTAAGTTAAAATCTTTTATCATTCCTATGGCTGGGATTCATTGCCGGTTCTGAGAATGCCAGCTCTGCTTTGCATTTGAAGCACGTGTGCGGTGCTGAACCGACAGAGACACTTGTCTGTCAAATGGAAATGGGTCTGGACAGCTTTCCAAATTCTCCTTTTCTAAATAACAGCCTGGATGCCAAAGGACTCGCTGGACCTCTGCACAAATCCTGCGGCTCTAGGAAGAAACTGCAGCGAAAGCCTCTGCCAAAGACTCAACTTTTAATAACATGAAACACCGGTGGTTTGTTCTTTGCAGGAAAACGTGTTTGCATCCCCTCTGGCTGATTAGGTATTAATTAAGATTTGTGCTTTTAGCTTGGTGGCTGCTTTGGTGTTCTCTGCACATGCTAACAGCCTTTCGGAGCACTTTGGAAAGCCGGGGACCAAGCAGCCGGTCTGGCGGTGATGAATCTGGAAGCCCATCATGCTGCAGAGCGACAACTCGAAGAGCTGTCCTTGCAGGAAAAAAAAAAAAGGCTTTTCTGTCACACCCCACCCGTTATGGGGCTTGGTTTTCATCCCTGCCCCCTTTCTAGGGACTTGCTAATTCCTCTTATTTGCTGCCTTTCTTTCCCCCTTCTTCCTGACATGAAATGATTTAAAAATAACCCCTGGGTGGTTGCTGCAGTGCCCCAGATGCAGGGATTGCTGCAACACCCCGTGCCTGCTCTGGCATGTGGCCGGTTTGAAAGTGGAACTAGCAACTACTGCATGGTCTCCTCTCTCTTTTCCTGCTGGTTTTCTCGCTCTCTGCTGTCCTTTTGCAGGTGAATAAGCTGCCTGGCTCTAACCCTGCTGCCAAATACCTGCTCAGGACAGCTTTTGTAATCGGGGACGCTGATAGCAGGGTGCAGAGACCCGTGAGATCTTCACCTTCATCTCTCGGGGTGATACATTTTGTATAGGGATGTGGGTTTTTTTAAAGGGTCTTTATTAGAAGACGACACTAGGTGGGAAGCAACGTAACCTGGAAATTGGGAATGTTTGTAGGTGAAACTCTGCGATGCGCCGAGCACGCGCCGTTGCTTGCCCTGCCTCTCCTTCCTCCTGGGAGCCACGGGAGTTGCTCTCCCTCCTGCAGCCACGTGTGAAGGGCTGGGTGTGCAAGAGCAGCTTTTCCCTCCTACGCAGAGACAGCCGCAAGCTGGGACATCCACCCCTAAGGCCGTTCTGGGAGGGGGCTGTTTTAAAGGGTAGGCATTGAAGCAAAATTTATTTGGAAATCGTTATTAGCTATATTTTAGTGTTCTCCTCCTGTGGGTGCAGTGCTAGAATTTGCCTGGCAGAAGGTCTCTGGAAGCCGCAGTGGACACGTTTGATAAGGTTCTGCTGCATCTTTCACTGGAAACCTCCCAGATCTGGCGGATGAAACATAGCCGTGGGGTTGTTTTTGCGCGAAGTAATTGCTTACTAGCAGGAATTGGTTTAACATGTACGTAGAGGAGATAAGTAACTTCAGCTCATGTTAGTTCCTTTCTAGTTCGGATTTTCTCGGAAAAGTCTGGGCTCTGACTTTGCATCTCCAGAGTAAGAACCCAGTGATGTTTGGCAATAGCTTTTACATTTCTGTTCCGGCGAATGCCTGTTCTAGAAATCCTCATTAAGATTTCTTAGCCATATTGGGCGCTGCAGCAATTAAAATGAAGAAATAGCTGCATGGTTTTCCCCTCTATCGTCTTAAAGATGCTGTGCCGAGGCTGCAGAATACCTAATAACACCTTAAAATATGCAGAAGCCGGCTTTAATGCAGGTCCTGTCGAAGAAAAAACACTATCGGAGGATGAGCCGTGCTGCAAAGCATTGGCTCGCCGTCCGCTGCCGCCATATCAGGCACGCTCTCCAATCGCTTCATTAGCATACTTGTTCATTTTGGCGTAAAAATGGAGTATATGAGGCGGCACACAACCAGTAAACCTATTTCATGTGGCAATAGAATAGCCAGTAATGGATCTAATTGCCCTTTTGGAGCATCTCTTGTCCCAAAGGATTCTTCAACCGGTCACAAATCACATCAGAAATACACCTACCGCTGAAGAAAGGTGCATTTTCTGGTCTCCCGTGCAAAGGGGAGCCCCTCCTGCCAGCGAGACAGGGGCTGAGAGCTCAAAGGCAGCAGCACGGTTTTCTTAGGAGCCGCTTGAAACTCGGTTTAACCTTCCTCGTTCCAGAGGAAGGGCACTGAGCAGCGCCGCGAGGCATCGAGCCTTATTTCCAGGGGAAGCCGGACTGTGAAGCCATCTGCTTTTCTGTGGGCGACTTGCAGACTCAGCAACTATAAATATATGTATATGGAGAAAGTACGCACACCAGGATATGTTCCTGTATAAACAGTTGTGTATGTATATCCGCATATATATTTATATGGATATGAACATAGCCTGGCTACCGGTCCCCCTTTCTTAGGGCGGTTCGATGCCACGTACGTGATGGCAGTGGGAAGGAAAGCCGGCGGCAGCCGTTATTCTGGGCCGCGACACAGGAGAGCATCCCCTGCTCGCACAGCGGCCTGTGCGTGGGGATGCGGGTCTTGCAGGGTATCCGTTGATGTGTGCGCTTTACGCAGGGCTGGCTGGTTCAAAGAGGGTTTTGCTCTTCTCGCCTCCCTTCTTGCAGAGCACGCAGGAGCCCCGGCGTGTGTCTTGTACCTGAGGCACCAGTTGCTCGTGCCGGGCCATTGAACCGGGTCTGGAGTTTCTCATGAAACCAGGTTTCTAATGATTTAAATTTGTTTTGTTGGTTTTGTTTTGTTTTTTTTTTTTTACTGACCTGTATCCTCCTCGTTCCCAGATCACGGGATGGTTTCCACTTTCTGCAGCAGGGGAAACGAGGAGGGAGGGTTTCCCCTTTCTTGGGAACTCGATCAGGGCTGCAAAAATACCCACAAAGGAACATGGCCGTGTACTTGCAAGGAACGGTTTCTTCTCTTTTTGATTTAAGGGAGTTTCACAACAATGGAGTTTCTGCTTTGAACGAACTAATCTCAGCCCAGTCCTTACCTAAAGCTCTTGCTCTATATCAAAAATGCCAACCGTGTGTACTACTAGCGCGAAGCCATAAATTAAACCAGGCTTTTATATTAACTTGAAATTAGACCGATCTAAAAGCTTGCTTGTGGTCTTGAGCTTAACAGGAGCAGAAAACTGCTGGTGGCTGCACGCTCTTACAGCTGAACGCGAACCTGCGAGTGTTGCCACGTTGACCCTGGCTTGTGAGTTTAACCTCGTGCGATCTTATCGCAAGAACTGCAAAACCTGTTTTTCATCCCGCCGTCCCTCGTAAAGCAAATGAGAAATCGGGCGCTGGGTTTGGAGGTTTTAGAGGGAGGAGGGTTGGTTAGGAAATGAGAGAGGTCTTAAGGTACAAGCCAAGCCTGCCTTACGTTCAGGATTGAATTTTTTTCTGCCTCTTTTTCAGCTCTGGGTTTTTTCTTGGCCAGTAAAATATTTCCTTATGTTAAAAACAGTATTTTAAAGAGAAGGCTGCTTGGTTTTGTGGTTCTGTTTTTTTCTTTTTTCTATTGTTCAAAGCCTCGCTTGCTACCTGTCTGAGAAAATTATGAATGCTTTGTATTTTACTGCATGAACAGATAACTAATTCCCTAAGTGCAGCTGCAGCACGTAGCTTTGACAAAGACCTTGTTACCACGCCACCACGGATGCTTTTAATTTTCAAAAAGGTGCACGAGTCTGCAGGATTTTCTGTAAACTTCTTGCATAAAATTCAGCCAAGTTGTTGGTTGAGGACAAAAAAAGAAACAAGCAGGGGGGACTCTGCCTGGGATTTCCCTCTCCTTCCCCAGCAAAACTGATGCTGAGGAGGCTGCTTTGGGTTGTGAGGAGAAAGCCAGGCATGTTTTCCTTCGGCTCCTTAGGCCCTGCACAGAGTTATTAGTAACCAAGAAGCCGGTGACCTGGTTTTATTTCAGTATCTAAATAACCAGGGGATTTTTTAAAATTGTTTTTAATCATGAGCCTGCTTCCCCCGTTCAGTTCTCTAATCCCAGAAAGCCACAGCTGAGCTTTGCAAAGCCACGAGGAGGCAGCTCAAGATGACTCTTGCTAATTGGAAAGGCAGCTAAAACCCTCTCTTTTTCTCCCAAAGATGCTCGCCGGGACAGAGCTGGGCATTGTTGGATGGCGAAAACCGCTCCGCCCCTCTGCGGCAACCGGGCCGGCACGGCTGCTGGCGCAGAGCAGCACGTCGGGCAGCGGATGCGGCTCTCCCCAGCAGCGGCGATGCCGGAGCGCAGGCGAGCAGGAGATGCTGCGTCCTTATGCATTTGGTGGGGAGAAAAAAAAAAAACCACCCCTGCATCTCATTGCTGGAGAGCAGGGTGGGGAAAAAAAAAACAACAACCCACCTTTAAGCCATAATATCTCAGGTCCTTTCGAGAGATTTGATGTGAGATCTGAGAATGAAAGCAGAGCTAGTCATAGAAATAATTTCTAGTCGTGCTTTATTTAAGGTTTAGGGGGTTTTGGCTGATGCTTCTCTCCCCTCGGTGGTTGCTGTTTTGCATGAGAACCTGCCTTTAAAGAGTCAGTTCTTGAGGTGTAAAAACTCGCAATAAATACATTTATTTCTAGTAGCTCTTTTGACGTGGGAGGTAAAGGTGAGATTTGTAAAGGACTGATGGATTTGCTGGGCAAACACTGTGTTATCCTGCCACTGGGGGGTTGTGATGCTGTAGCCGCACAAAGGACTGGCGTGTGCGTGTCAGAAAGAAAAAAAAAAAAAAAAAGGTACCTTTTTGGGCTTTTTCTTCTCTGTGTGTAAAGAGGAGGGCACATGGCCCATCTGCAGAAATCCTCTTTGTGTACAGAAAATAGCAAGTGGGGATTTTTCACCCCTTCCCTGGATTAGTGGTACTGTCTGGAGGAATTTAGGCTAAAGCAGGTCTTGGGTGTGTTGGTAAAAAAACAAAGATCCGTGCGGGAAAGGCTGAGCTGTAACATCCCTGCCGGTTTTAAAAGATTCCCTGCAAATCTCCTGCCGTGGTAAATCTCGGGAGGAGCGTGGCATCGTGTTTATTTAACACCTGCTTAATGATGCAAGCTGAGAAACTGCACCACCACTTTCCAAGCACTTGTACCAGCTGTTTTGCTCAAATAATTTTTTTATATGCCGGATTAAAACAATAAAAACATTAAAGTCCTAAAATTCCCCCTGAGAGTAAACATCTAGACAATAAAGAATTGTGTGTGTATAGGGGATGGGGTGGGAGAGTTTTGCAGCCGTGCAAAACAAGCTATAAATTAATCTCAGCAGTAAAGCCTGCTAAATTAAACCATTTCATAAAATGAAGTTCTTGCAAAATGTTGAATCAGTCTGGTTTTGGGGCAGTTAAAGATTTTTTTTTTTTTTTTGCCTTCTGAACAACTTCAGGTTATTCATAAATGGTAAATGTGGCTTGTGTAGCTGTGTCAGTGGCAGGGTTTATTTTGGGGGATAGATGGGGAGGGTTTTATGGTCACTGCAATAATTGTCAGGAATTCAAAGCATCACCTGTCTTTGTGTCTCTGCTTAAACCCCCTTCATGCGGGCTTCAGCCAGGGAGATGAGCGGTTCCCTCAAAAAAGCTCATTTATAAGAATAAATATTCAAAGGACTGGATTTTAAGCAATCTAAGCTAGACTTAAACATAAGGAGCTGATCATTCCATTGATATCTTGCTCGGGTCTATCTTGCTGGCTCTTTTCTTTGCTGGCTCTTTCCTTTCCTGCCTTTTCCCCAGTGCTTCTGCCACCCCAGACATCTGCAAAATCACTCTGCGATGCCTTACCAGATACTCGCAGTGCTGAAGATACAGGTGCGAGCTCTTCGTTGCACGGCATCGCTGTCGACATCTTAATTCTGGCTTCTGCACTTGTAAAATCTGCTAATTCACCTGCTCGCTGGGGTATTAAGACAAGCTTTTGTTTCTGTGGCTGGGGGAGGCGTTTCCTGCACGCGTTTTAGATATTAAAACCAATTTGTGATTGCTGCGTTAGCTTCTCTCCCTTTAAAGAGGCTTGTGTGATGTTTGCTATAAACCTCAAACATTTGTAAGCTTTAGAAGAAAATTTAAATGCATTTTGCTTTGACTGCTATGTGAAATTTTATTATCTGCAGCCCATAACGTAGGCGGAAAAATTGTTAAGACCCTAAGGATGCGAGTAAAGCGATTTTGGTGACCTCAGCTGTATATTTCTACATCGCTGAATCATCACCCAGTTGGCACCTCGGTGGGGGTAATCTCCGCTTGTGAGGCTGGGAGCACGGCCGTAGATCAAACAACGTGGGGAAAAGCTTATGGGAAAGCTGCTTGCGTTATGCTTGGCTCTATCTCGTCTGATTATTTTTTTTTTTTTCCTCCTTTTCTTGCACTTAAGAGTTTATCCACTTAATTTTTATTAAGGGCTGCAGGTGGAAAGTAATGTTAAAAGGGTTTACCATTAGCCAGGAGCGGCTAAGGAGGCAATTAGAAGCGAGCGAGAGCCCTGGGCTGGTGTGAATTGCAGCTGGGGAGTCCGCTTCAGACGCAGAAAGGCTTTTGCTGGGGATTTTGTCGGGTCACTAAGTACACAGGCGAGCGCCGGAGAGCTGGGAGCGTGTTAATGCACTCCTCGAACATAATCCTGTTGTGTAGACGGCTGAAACCTCCCCGTCCTCAGCTCCTGTAATGGCAAGCGTCGCGAGGCGTTTGGAAACGAATGTCAGAAGACCAAGGAGACTTGTTTCCCCGTAAACCTGACCCAACTTGCTGGGGAAAACTTGGCACCTTTTGAAAGACGGTGCAGTTGCATAATGATTGCAGATGATTTGGGGGGGCGGGGGGGGAGGATCCGGGTCCTCAGTGCAGGATGGAGTCAGGCAAAGAGCTTGGAGTCAGACCCCTCTGCAATAGTCTGCTCTGAGAAATCATAAATCTCGAGAGAGAAGAGGGTCACTGAGAACCTCATCAGGGTGGGAGCAGCAGCGCCGCGTTAATATGCCCATAAATCTACCTGTTACGATAAAACAGGTGGCTCTTCCAAGAGGCAAAAATAGTCAAACGCCCGGAATTTTTTTTTTTTTTCTACTGCTGCCTATCTCCTTTTAAAAGCTTAATTACCACGGTGCGCTGACATCCGACAACTTATCATGGTTTATATGAAATGCAGGACTTCGTTTTGTGTCTGTGTCTGGGCAGAAGAAAAGCAGAGGGGCTCTGCAGGTTGGCTAAAATCGCCGGGAGGAAGGTGTGGAGAGACACAAAGAGAGGATGTGGTGGTGTAAGTGGTGTTGGTGAGACTGGTGCTGGAAGGGTGTTTGTGCTTCAAGGGTTCCTTGGAATAAAGAAGATGAAGGGAGCTACTGTAGGGGGAAATCGCGCCCTCAGATAAGATCAGGGAGTTCCATAAAGAAGGATGGATGGGAAGGGACGCGAGGGCAGGACTGGCTCTGGCCTGACCGGGGTCAAAGCCAGGGTTTGGTGAATTCCTCGGTCTCTCGTTTCACGTCTTGCGCTGGGGCATCTGTGCAATCGGAGGTGGCCCAAGCGATCCCCACTGAGCTTCTGCAGAGCGCTCGCACCTTGCGGCATAGACAAAGGGGACCAGACCCCTCTTATTTCTGCAGCTTATTTCCAAAATGTCCCCATCGCTTCTCAAGGTGGCCGAGGATCCGTAAATCTCAATTTGCCTCTTGTGTTTTGTCCTTCTCCCCTCGATGATACCCCATCTACCACCCTCAACAATTACCCTCTCGATTTTTAGGCTGCATGAGCGTATTTTAAGTCGTGCCCACGCACCTCCAGGTCAGTGTGCTGTACTTCCTTGTAGCTTGTTCCCTCTCCCTCGCAAATGCCAACATCAATGAGGAGAAACCCAAACCTCTAAGCCATTTCAATTCTGTCTTCACTTAACATGACGTCCTCTCCAAACTGTTGGAGTTGGAGCTTCACCAGGAGAGGTCCACAAAAAACACCCCTTTTTTCAGGCGATAAAGCCTGTAAAGAGAGGCTCACGCACCACGAATGGGTGGGCGCGTACCCAATATTGCAAATGAATTGAAGGAAATCAACCTTCCAGTGCATTAAAAAAACCTGAATGGGGACCGTGGCATCCTTTTCTAATTGTGGTGGTGTTCAAAGGTCAAGGCTGAGTCACGTCGACTTTTTCAAGCTGCGGCACACTGGCACAATGAGCACTTTTTTTCCATTGGAGCTAACGTGGGGCGTTTTTTTTTAGGATTGACTTTCTTGTAGCCCTGAAACAATAGTGCAGCAGAGAGGATTGTGTTAGCCTGGTGCGAGGCATCTTCCGAGAGAACAACTACCAAACCTCTCGGATGAGACCAAATTGAAACTCTGCTCCCTCGGCCCTTGAGAACTTACTTCAGAAAAGACGTAAAGGGAGTTGGATTGGAGTTGAGGGACCGGTTGTTGAGAGCAGAGTCCGTTGCTGGAGTCCTGCTTTCCCAGCACAGCTTTCTCTTACGCTTTTCCCGGGGTAAGTACTGAAAAGGAGATGCCACCATCCCGCGCCTGGGCACCGCAGCTCCCAGCAGCATCTGTGCTGCTCGAGGACCCCACCGCAGACCCTCGCTCCGACACGCACGCGTTAAGTATCTCAAGGTCCAAGGGAGACATCTGAATTCTGGTTTTGGCTCAGTTCTGCCCGCTCAAACCACTCGGTTCCCCTTTACATACGTTTTTAAGCTCGCTTTCCCGGTGCCGATCGCTCTGCCTTGCTGGGGGAGCAGCTTGGCATCCCTGCAGGCTGCAAGACTCCCTGTTGTCACCCCGGGTTTAAAGGGCTGCGTTTCCAACGAGGCCGAGCTCTCGGCTCTGATGGATGGTTTGGCAGGGAGCAGGGAAGCCGGAGCGGCTTGTACCACGGCGCTGCCGGAGCTGCCTGTGCTCCGGCACCTGCTGCCAAAGCCTCTCCTCACCCGTGCGGTATTGACAGGCTTGGCCACCGTCCAGAGACTTTTTAAGATCCCCGTGCAGCCTCCCAAAGCACAAATCCTCAACCCTGTAGACAAATTAATCGACTCCAGTTCAGATTTAATTATTTTTACACATACATTCTTGTTTCTCGGGGTATGCAGAGAAGGAGTTTCCTGTTATTCTTTTCTTTTCACTCTATAAATTATCTCTCGCATGCATGCGTCGCGCGGGGCTTGCTGCCGATGCTGTTTGTTTGCCGAGAAAGAGTCTTTGCTCCCAGATTATTCATTCAGGAGCTGTCGAGCGTTCAAGGCAGGAAGGGTGACTCATTTGGTAAACAGCAGAGGCTTGCAGGGGAAGGCAGGAGCCCAGATTGGGTTTCTGTGGTAGATCTGAAGTCTTGGGGGGGATTTTTTTTTTTCTTCCCTTTTTTTTTACCCTTTCTTTTCTATCACCAGCACCACTCACCATTTCTTTCTCTGCATTGCACGAGGGCAGGGCCCCACAAATACCACCGCAGCCTGGCTGCATAATTCACCCCTTTTCCTCCCGCAATGCCACATAACTTCCTAAACTGCTCAGCCTGAGCAGCTCTCCGCGGTAGGGCAGGGCAGGAATTTCACTTAGCCCAAGCTCCCTGCCCTCCGCTGTGCCTCTGCCCGTTTTCCTTGCTCTCTATTCCCCAGCTCTTGTGATGGGAAGAGATGCCGAGCTCCTAATGAATCACCGAGCGCCCGCGCTTGAAATACGGTTAGGGAAACACAGCTGTAATTGCCTTTGTTAATATATTTTTTTTTTTTCTGCAGTGTTTCTCACATGGCTCCTGGTACTTGCATGCGCGGTCGGCTTCCTCTCTGAATGCCCTCGTGAAGTATGGTGCCTTTTCCCTTTTTATTTGCTCTGTCTGGTAGGTAGGGAAAGAATTGATGGCTTGCCCAAGGTCACACTGAAAACCTGTGGTGCTGCTGGGATTCGAGCAGGGGGACGTAATAATGATTCACATCCACGCTGGAGCTATCTGGGGGTTCCCATGGGGCAGGCGTGTATCCATAGGCACAAGCTGTGGAGTCGCTGACGTTCTGCAACTCCACCCCCTCGCTCACCTCTGTTAATTACCGCTGTGCCTCTCCTCTTAAGTTATGTGGCAGCGGTAATTAATACATGTATTTTAATAACCTTCGCTTTTATCGAAACAAGGCTAAAAATGCTCCACCGTGTGGAAGTAAGTAATTATTGCGTTTCTAGGTTTTAGCTGAGCGCCGCAGGCTTTGTGCGACTGCGGGCAGGTCCCCGCATCGCTTGTCTGCGTCTGGCTGCAGAGATCTGCCGACGGGATGGAGCAACTGATGCCTGCGGACAGAGAGCTCGGGAGGAGCGGACTGACTCCTCGAGGTCTCCATCCCCCCACAAGCATCACTCGAGCAGAAAAGGAGAATATCAGCGTCTTAGAAAATCCTGCCTGCTCCCACGTAGCGTACACCCATTAGAGATTTAGGAGCCTGATCTTCCCGTCTTAGATTTGCAATCTGGGGTTTGGGCTGTAATTCCAGCGGCTGGAAGGTCGGGTTCGATAGCTAAAGCCCCTGCCCTCGTCATCCAACCTAGGTTAAATCCCCCTGGGATGAATGCCTTCCTAGCCGAGCAAGTCGGCTGCTCCGGAGCGTTGCCACTTGTTTTTGTCTGCACCCAGACGTGCTGATGCCCAGCTCAGGTGTGCTGGAGTTGAAGGAGACGTTGTTTCTACCATGAGACTTTATTAAAATGAAAAAAAAAAAAAAAAAGTTAAATACAGAGTTTATTAAAGAGTTTGCCCCGTATGTCCTTGGCCGAATGCTTCCCTCCTCGCCGCTACGTGGTGTGCTGTAGGCCAGATGGTTGCTGCCTTCCCCCCTGCTGAAACACCTGCATTTCAGTGGAGGGGCATGTGTATGAGAAGCCCTCTGGGATAAGTGAAGCTATAGAAATGTAAATTAAATTATTTACCTACTCCGAGTTAAATGCTCTGCCCTTCTGGCCAAGGAGGAACAGGGATGGGATGAGCTCCAGAACCTGGTTAACTCTTTGTTTAAATTGCAGGGAAGTTTGTGGAGCAACCTGAGTATCTCAGCACTAATTGCCAGTGATTTGGTAGGAGCCGAATACCGAACTGCCCATAAAAATCCGCTCCCTCCGGCCTGGTTGTTGTTGCATTATAAAAAAAACCCGTAGCTCGTCTGTCACCTCCCAGGTGCTGATCTCAGGGAAACTCAAGCGTCCTGTGTCACGCGTTGGCATCTTAACCTTGCTGCTCCTCTCCCTCTGCTCGCTGGGGATGGGAGAAGCCTGACGTGGAGCCGGCTGCATTTGGAGGGCAGATTATACGACACACAAGATGCCGCTGTGCAGTGCTGATCTGTGTGATAACTGACTTAAAACACACAATCTCCCAGAAAAGCAAAATTTGAAGGCAGGTGGGTCTCTCTAAGAAAAAAAAAAAAAAAAAAAGAAATTAAAAAAAGGCAAATTTTGTGGTGGTTTGCACAATGTTCATCCCAAACAAAGTGCTTGTTAAAGGGTGTTTGGCTCTTTGGACGTGACTTCTGAACACCGGCACTGAACGCTGCCTGTGAGCAGGCTGAAGTTTCTGATTATTATTCTTATTCTTTTTAAAAAAAAAAAAGGAGAGGAGCATGAATTAATCACAGGGCAGGATGTAAGCAAATTTTTAAAGTGAAAGGCATAGCCACATGGATCCCTGGAGTTGCCTGAGCCAAAAATAACATTTCAAGGTTTAATCTTAGTGCAGTTTTAATGGGGGGGGGGGGGGGGCGGGGGG
>VXBL01005424.1:0-22144 GCA_013400195.1 Aramus guarauna | reverse complement strand
TTTTTTTTTTTTTTTAGCTCTCACCCTTTTTATTAAGACTGGAAGATTTATGGACAAAAGGTCTTTCACGTTTCTGCGTGTGCTTTGAGGACGATGAACAAAATCTGACAAACCCAGCTTCCTCTCCTCAGCCCAGGTGTCAATTTTCTTGAGCTTTTAGGCTAGCAGTTAATAAATTAAAACGCCATCGAGTGCACTGGCTACTGCTGAGAGTGCATTTACAGAGCCCGAATGAGGCGCTCTGGCAGCGCGCGGTCAATGCAGCCTTTATAAGATTGCGGGGGGGGAGAAAAAAAAGAAAAAAAAAAAAGAAAAAAACATGTATATTGTTGTCTGGCAGTAGATTATTGCCGGTTATAGATACTCTCCTGCCTTGTCAGTCCCCTTTCCTTCGGGCTCCTTAAAGGGCGTGAGGTTTGTCTTACAGCTGGATGAAAAAGCTGTTGCTGAGAACAAGAAGAGAGGAGGAAATGTTTTCGGAAGCCTTGAGAGTTCCTAAGGGGAAATGAAGTGTCTGCTGTAAGAGCCTGGCACCCTTTTCCCAGGTTCATCTCCGGCCCAAATTCAGTGTTTGAGTAGGAAATAGCAATTCCGTTGGTTTCTTAAAGGCTCCAAGTTAATCGTAGCTGTGGGTAGGATCGTAAGAGAGCTCGTACAGCCTTTGCTGGAAGGGCAGAGCCCAGGGGAGGGCTCCCAGAGGGAGAATTAATTTCAGATGGGATCAGGCTAATGGGAGTTGATGGCGAAGAATTTGGGGCAGTGGCTGAAAGAAACCTCCGATTCCTAAAAGTCGTTTTTTCTTCAGTTCGGCCCCTTTCTAAACAGTGTGCGCGGGGACGGGGTGGGGGGAGCTTTTGCTTGATAAACCCTGGGTGTAAATTGGCCAGGCGGTGATGGGGGAGCAGAAACGGGGTACGGTCCCATCTCCAGCCAAAGTCCCCGCCTGCTCTAGCAGGGGTGCAGCATTAAAAGCCCTCATCTTTGCAGCTCCCAAGAGGTGTGCACTCCTCCCGCGTGCAAACTCTGGCGGGTAAAACCATGGGTTGGGCTGAAACGCTTCAGTTTGAGCACAAAGAACGGCAGCGAGGGCAGGTCTAGGCCCCCTCTCCCAGCTCCTCTGCGCTGATGCTCAGTGAGTTGCTCTGGAATAAACCACAAAGCAAAAAAAAACCACAAAAAAATCCAAACAGCAAAACCCCAACTTATTTAGCTGTGGTCAGTGCAAGACCAGCTTGTTTGTCACAGGCTTTCCCTGCCTGAGATCTCGATGAGGAATTGCGAGGGCAATAAAGAATGCTGGCTTTGAGCAGTGAGCTCTAGGACATTATTGCCCTTTTTTGTTGGGTTTTTTTTAAAGCCACCATTTTGTCTCTGGATTTTCTTGTTCTCTCCCTCCCTCTTGCTTTGTGCCGAGTCCAGGGCAGCAGCCTGTGTGTTAATGAGCAGGAGGATTCATCGTACATCTCTTGCCGTAACTCCGCGGTTAAGCTAAAGAGAGCCGTAAAGAATTGTTCTCTCTCTGCCGGTTATAGCTGGCAGCAGAGAGACTTATTTAAATGGGAACGTGCACTTCTGGGGTGATGCTGTGGGCAGAAGAGCTGCTGCAATTCCTGGAGGTACGAATTGGGGAAGGGTAGGATGAGAGAGGTTATACGGCTTTGCATTGCGACACTGTGAAAACTTCTGCTGGAGATTTGGGCCCCGGGCTGGCGTACGTGGCTCGAAAGGACATTGCTAAATGGGGAATGGTCCGAAAAGAGCCCTGAGAGCCATTAAAGTGCTGGAAAAACAGCCTCCTGCGGAGATCTTTAGTTGACAAAGTTTCTTGGTTTAATGAAGAGAGATTTGGGGGGGAACCGAAGTGTACTCAGAGGAGGCCTTTGCTTTTTTAACAAAACCAATAGGTAGGGTTTGAAGTCAGGCTGGAAATAAAGCGTAATTCTGCAACAGCAAGGCAACGTAATCGCCAGAGTCGCTTCCCGAAGGCTGCGGGAGACTCTCCACCGCTGGCCGGTTTGAAATCAAATGGGATGTTTTCCGTAGACACTTCAGCTCGAGCACAGCTACTGCGTTCAAACGGGGAGCATCTGTGCCAAACAGCCGATGTTTTATGCAGAAGGTCAGGCTAAACTATCCCAGGGATCCCCTTTATGCTTAAAAATCTATGTAGTTTTCTGCCAGATGGATTCTTTTCGGTGTAACGTGCTCGTGCCGGGCTCCCGCTAGTACCTGGACTCCTGACCTAACGTCACGCAGAAAAAAACGAGGCTTGCTGGGAGCGGGGAGATTTCTTTCTGCTTTATAGCCTGGGTGATGGCCAGAGAGATCATGACTCAACGTGTTAATATGGTGGAAAACGGGCCCCAGAGGGATTGCTTTGGACAGTGGTGGTAATTATTAGCACTCCCACGTAGCCGTCTGTCCTAGGATGCGCATTAATGTACAGAGCTGACAAGGAGAGGGAAGCGACTCTGCCCGGCTCTATTCCACGTCAGCGGTGGAGCTGCTCCGATCAGCCGTTTCCCTTCTCATCGCTCCGTATTTTTAAGATCTGCTGTTTCAGGGAGATTTTCATTCCTTGCAGCAGCAATTTAGCTGAGGACAGGCAAAACCCCGGGGTGGGAGGGACAGGACACGACCCATAGGCAGGGGTTTCACAGAAACCACTGCACGCCTCTCGCTGCGATGATTATTGTTTTAAACAGAGAAACAAAATCAACGAGAAATTATTTTCCCCTTTCTGACTTGTCACTTGCTTTGCAAACAGGACACGCACCTTAGCAGAAAAGCATCCAGACTTTCCCAAAACAGAGGCCACGTTTTCTAGGGGTCCCCGGAGAGGACTAAGGTGGTTAAAATGAATTTTCTAGCCTCTCTTTGACCGATGCTTGGTATTACAACCCAAACAGATCAGACTCCGACCCCAACTCGGTTCTTGAAAAACTGCGAAGAAGTGGGACTCTTCAATGAACTGGCCAGCTCCTTTGAGCACGAGTTCAAGAAAGCTGCGGAGGATGACGAGAAAAAGGCAAGAGGCAAAGGCCACCGTTGCCGTAAAACTGAGCCAGGCGCATATTGTGGGGGCTGGAGGAGGGACGGTGCTGTTCTGATGAAAGGCATATGTCGTAGGGTAACTAAGTGTGGTCTCGGATTTAATATTCTGGCTTACATGGGACTTTATTTTTCTAACTCGGGTGACTTTGGCTAGCTATCCCGCAATCCGAGGCCTGGTGAGAGCGGATTTTAATGGTTTATTATTCCTTTGGCTTTGCACTTCNAAAAAAAAAAAAAAAGCAGGAGACCCGAAATACCTTGCACCTTGGGAAGGAGATGCAGGAAAAGAGCAGGACTCTGTTAAGCGCTCAGGATCTGAGCAAAAATTCACTCTGAGCTTAACGAAGACCCTTAACGATGATGCCTTTAAGGTGCCATCGGCAGGGAAGGGACCCAGCCTTTAGCACTGGAACGCTGGCAGGGTACGTGCAAAGAGGGAGAGGGGCTCTATGGAGGAGCCAGGCTTTTCCTAACAAAGAGCTCCCTCATATGCAAGCGGTATCGATTCGGGCTGCCCCTGCCAACCTCAGGAGCGCAAGGGTCTGAAGGACAACAGGATCTCGTCAGATAGCAGCTAATTAAGGACATTCTCCCTCCCCCTTTCCAGGATCTGAGGAGCAGCAGATGCGTATTGGGCTCTTAGACTGGCACATACATTTACTAAATTGATATATGTATGTACATACGCTCACAGTCAGCGGCGCTGCTCGGAAATAAACTGCAGGAGCACAGCCGCGTAAATCTTCACCGAGATGGGGAACGGAGGAGTTCAGAATTAAAACTGAAAACTGTCTTTCACCCGCTCTCCTAATAACAGGGCTCTTTAAAGCATAAATTGATCTTTCTCATTGGTATGCTGCAGGGCCTTGTCGGGGCTGCGTGGCATTTTATGCTCTTGAATTCCCTGCCTTTTGTTCTCTGCAGCCCAGACCCAGAGCACTGGGAGAAGGTAGCTTTTCGGTTGTGGTTTCACATATAAATGGTTGAGCAGCCCACAGTCTAGCCAGTTGTTTTATAAGACCACCCATCTCCCGGGCTGCGCTACCTAATGGCTGCAGCTAAGATCCTGAGGCTGTCAGATGTTTTCCTTTTTTTTTTTTTTGCTTTAGGATGACTGCAGTCTAAATATTTCTGCCGGCAGCCAGGCGAACGGGGCGGCATGAAGTTTGGGGTGGTTTCAGGTGGTAAGGGAAAGCATTATCCCCTCCTAGAAAATCTCTTCGCGGGCGAAGTCCCCTGGGCCCAGATGGCTCGTCACTCACCGAACCTGGCCGGAGCTGCCGGCTGCATTTCTGAGATGCTTTCAGCATTTGGCCGCATTGAGCCCAGTTGCTGCTGTTGTGTTTTGTCCTCCAGTTCCGAGGGTGGTCTCCACACCAGCGTGTTAATTAAAAACATAGGCACAGCAGGAGCTTCCCTGGAGGCACTTTAAGTGGTTTGAAACTTTCCTGCACGTTAATCCCTTCTCCTTTGTGATTCCCAGTGCAACATCTCTGCTTAAGAGGGCAGGTAAATGGTTACTGCGCTTCCCGGCGAGCAAAGCTCCTGCGTAAATCAGCAGAGCAGAAGCGCTGGAGCCGCACCCCACTCGAGAGCATCCGTAGATGCCCGGATTTACCCCCTTGCCGCAATTTTCCCTCCTTAGAGAGGACTTAAAATGCAGCAAAGGAGGAGGTTTAGGTTAGATGCTAGGACAAACTGTCAGCTGTCGGGCGAGTGAAGGGAAAGCACTGGGATTGATTGCAGAGGGAGGGAGAGCAGGTTGGACAAACAGCCGTCAGGACTGATTTAGGGAGAGTTTCTCCTGCCCCAGACGGAGAGAGGGACCGGGCGATTTGCGAGGTCTGTTGGAGCCCAACTGAACGCAGCATCCTGCAGTCGGAGTCTCACTCCGGCGTGTGCTCCTCCGGTGCTCCCATATGCCATCTTCTCCCAGGTTTTCTCTTCCTCCAGGTCGAGGGAGAGGAGAGGTGGCCGCTCAATCTAGTTGTGTGTGTCACCCCCTTGTTGTCACCCTGCCCTTTTCCTGTCCCCAGCAAGTCATTAACTGGTTAAACTGGGGCACGTGGCACTGCTGGAACCCAGGGTGGTGGCAAGTTGCCAGGTTCAGGCATATGGTTGGGTTTTATTTTAATGGGGCGCTCATAGATATTTAATAACTTGCATGGCTCTTTGTTTGCTTTTGATAATCGGGTAATAAAATAATTCAGGCTGATTTATACAATGCTTTACAGCTCTTCTGTGAATGAAAGTGCCTTCTGTAACTCGCAGGCATTTGGCTTTGTTACCTGTTCTCCTTAGCAGAGCCCTTTTATGAAAAAGAAACCCAACCAACAACTAACCCATGGAAAGAATTGTGTGTGTGTTACTGAGAAACCACAAAATGGTGCCATCTGGGGCAGAAACCCTCTTTCCTAGGCCTCCGTCTCTGCTTGGACGGGACCGGCACGGCGCGGCACTGCTCTCCGCCTCAGGCTCCCAGATGCTACTTCAGTACAAATAAATAATAATAATTTGGCAAGAGCTCAGAGCTGTAGCTCTTCCTCTGGGAGCAGCCAAATGTTTCACAAACAATATGAGCTAATTGTCCTTTCAATCCGTGGCTGGTTTTCCTGTAGAATGCTGGAGCCCTGGACATGTCACTGCCCTCCACCCCAGACATCAAGATAAAGGAGGAAGAGCCGGTGGAGGTGGACTCTTCCCCGCCAGACAGCCCTGTGTCTACCCCGCGGTCGCCACCGAACAAGGAGAAGGTAGGTCTTGCCAACCGTGCCCTGCGGAGATGTTGGTCTCTCCTTCTCTGAGAACAAGCTTTTTCTCCGCTTGGGTGCCAAAGCCTGATTTGGGCTTGTGAGGTTCCCCTCGCTTTAGAAACAAAGAGAAAAACTTGTTGGCTAAAATACACGTCTGCTGGCCTTAAGTCTCCATGTGGATTTGGCTGATGCAGGAAGCTTTGCTGTTCACCCTGGGAATGCTTTTCTGGCAGGGCGAAAGTGCCAAACAAGTAACTCATCTTCTTCGAGACCGGCTCCCTGTGTCCCGTGGGGCTGGCTGGTGATTCTGAGCGGATTAGTCCAGGTCCTGCAGTCTCCATCCGAATAATTTCCCGCTCGAGAGATGTTAGCTGGGGTTGGAGCGGTAATTCGGAGAGGGGGATTATATCCCAGTGGCTGCTGCAGGCAGCAGGAGTCTGAATTTCCGTGCCCCGTTCCCTGGACTGACATCAGATCAGCGTGGCTGTGGCTGAGTCGCTCCCCTCCGTGCCTCACTTTCTGTGGCAAAGGTACCTTAATTGTCACTAAATTGCTTTTAAGCCATCAGAAGGAAGAGACAGGCAGGTGATTATTAAACTAATAAGTAACAGCATGTCTCCTTTTGTCTGTTGATCCTCTTCAGGAGATCACCTCCAAGCCTGTAATCATTTCTACGCCTACTCCAACCATCGTGCGTCCAGGCTCGCTGCCTCTACACTTGGGTTACGACCCACTCCACCCTACGCTGCCTTCTCCAACCTCCGTCATTACCCAGGCTCCCCCTTCCAACAGACAGCTCGGGTAAGTACGGAGGAGGGAAATGTGTGCTCAGGTTTTTTTTCTCCCATACCGTCAGGCTTCCTGGGCAGTAATTAGGTACCTAAATAAGTTCCTTGATTGTCAGAACAACTGAGGTGCCACGATTCCTGCTGCGGCTGCTTGGGCATAAGGGCCTCGTTGCAGCACTGTCTCCAAAAGCAGAATGGGGTGTAAGTGCAGAAAGCAGGAACTAATTGTCGTGGTGTAACGAAACGAGACAAAACTCACCGCGGGGAGAAATTAAACCCAATCCCCAACCATGTTGACATGACGCTCGCTGTCTGTGATGGGAGTGTGGCCTGACTGGGGACTCCCAAGTTGCTTTTGCAGCCTGATGCGGCGAAGAGAACTCAGCTAAACCGACAGTAGGAAATTGTCTGGATCTTTAACGGCTTTGGGATTTTCTCAGACAGCTGTTGCCTCTGAAGTGTAACCTCTTCTGCAACCTGCTGGCCTCCTTCATGGTCAGCTTCTGCCTCGGGAGCTGTTTGTTTCAGCAGATCTAATGACCTGCTCCTTTTTGCCCCTTTAACAATCTGGATCGGAGGCTCCAGAGCACTTGCTGCGGCGGTTATGAGCCTGCCACACTGTTAGGTAGCTCTGGCCCTGCACATAAAAGGAAGGAGCCTGAAGGATGCAGGAAACACATTACAATGCGCCCTCAGGAGACATATATTTAGCCCCACTTCTATTCTTTGGTGTCAGGATGCTTCTTTTTTGCCGTGGTCCTGGCCTCTTTCTAATTATCCTTGTTTGAGGCTGGCTCCTTACATTAACCAGGCCATTTTTTTCAGCTGTCAGTTCATATTTTTCTGTGTGTTTTTGCTTTGACCTCTCTGGCACCATCAATCCAGGCTTCCTGACGGAAAGTTTTAAATTCTGTCTCGAGGCATTAAGGGGTTAAGTGATTGTCCTGGGGTTTTGAAAGGGCATTGTGTTCCTTCTGTAACCCCGCACAGGCAGAGACACCGAGTCCCTTCGTGCTTGGAGGCACAAAAAAAGTCAGAACTGGACTACGCTAGAATTTAATATGATTTTATGCGCCCTTTGCAGCCCACGGGGGTAGATCCCTCCTAGGGCGTGAGAGTCGAACGCGCTCTATGGAGAGCTGGGGCTGCAGCTTTAACGAGGGTCCCTGTGTTAGGGCCACGGTGGACGTGGTGGGCTTGTCAGCATGACAGAGATGGAGGGGAGGCTGTGACCTCCCTGTAACTCGCCTTGTTAGGCTGGGATTTTCAAAGCAGCCTGGAGGATTTGGGATGCCCAATAGAAATGAATGAGAGTCGAGCGTTCACGTTCCCAAGGCAGCCTTAAAAATTCCAGCCTGAGTTATTGGCACGATGAACTCCCCCCTCTGACCCGCGTCCCCTGCTTCTCCCCACCCTGCCGTTACTCCATGCCAGCGCCGTTTCCTCCGAGGATCCCAGGCAGCCCAGCCTCATCTATCCCCTTCCCTGGGCTCGGCAGAGGAGGCAGCAACGAATTTCTTTTCTCCCTCCCCCCAAAGTCAGGCTCCCAGCAGCTCTGCACTTCTCTTCCTGGCTCGTCTCTGCCTCCATTCGGCTCCCTGCTGCGCTGCCATGAGCTGAGGAGGAGCAGGAGATCAGCCCTTGCTGGCAGGGATAGTTTCCTTCCTCTCCCCATCGCCTGGAGCAGATCAGCTCCGGCTTTTCCTTTGCTCTCCTAGAAAGGCTGAGTCCGGAGGGTCAGAGCTGGAGCGGGGTAAGATTTGTGAATGCTCCAAAAGGGAGGCAGGGGTGTGTGTGTGCCTGTTTGTCACCACGTGCAGAAACGCTGCCTTTCACCGCAAAGTGATCTGCAACGGAAAAAGTTCTTGGTATTTTTAATTTGTCACAATTAGACTCCGGTGCGATCACCTCTTCCCCCGGCCTGCAGCGAGCGGGACCGTTCCTGTCTCCCAGAGCTATTGTCTGTGCAGACACAAGCCAGCCCTGCATCGACTCCATATTTAGGAGTTTTTATCTGAAGTCAGAGTCAGAAGCTCTTGTTAATGGAAAGCTAAATCCTTGCAAACCCTCTCGTGGGAGTGCAGCAGACGTGGCTCAGAGGCCAAGAAGTTACTGGTAGGAGCAGCTGCCCAGATCCCCCGTCTGCCCGGTGCCAGGCTCAGCCCGGGAGGACACGTTCAGTCTCCCCGAGGAGGAGCTGCAGCAGCCCCTGGATGTGCTTTTCTGTTTGTTCAGGTGGGCATCGTGTCTCGGGGCTTTTGGCCAGCCGGTGTACACCCAGGAGTTAACCAGGACGCGTCGTAATGTTGGTCATCAGTGTTGCTGCCGGCCCTGGTTGAGAGGCGGCAGCCTGCGTCGCCTCGGCGTGATGTCAGCACGTATTGGCTGCCGTGTGGCACGTGTGCAAGCGGCTGAGCTACCTTAACGTGTGCTCGGCTAGGCTTTGCACCCTCCGTTCAGAACACGCCGTTCAGAAATGGGAAAATGAGCCCAAATCCACGAACCAGAATGAATTTGTGCTTCTGCCCTTGAGCTCATGGGGCTGCCGGGACAGCATAAACCTGAAATAATCCATGAGAACTCGAATTGTTGTTTCTCCAGGTCTCCCACAGGTTCTCTTCCACTTGTCGTGCAGCTTGCAAACGGACAGACCATGCCCGTCCTCCCAGGCCCTCCCGTACAGATGCCTTCTGTTATATCGGTGAGAGAAACTTCCAACCCAGCTCTGCGCGGCAGAGGAGGGGACGGTGTTTTTTCCCCTGCCAAATATATGCAGACACTTCCATTTTGTAAAAATTAAAATACATCTCCCCCTCTGTGCAAGATAAGACTGGAAGAGGAGGAGGAGGAAGGGGGCCAGCTCTGGCAAGGTAGTAATAACATGACGATCACACTAGAGGGCAATAAGTCTGGAAAAAAACAAAGCCTTGCCTGGACAGATGGCTCATACCATTGATCCAGGGCTGGGAACCGTAGGATCCCTGATTAGCTGCTTCCATTTGGAACAGCGTGCCTCAATTGAAACCGTTCGAGCTTGCAGAGAACATGTTGGTCTTTGCAAGCCAGGAAAGCCACCCTAACCTCGCCAGCGTGGTACGGAGCTGTAGGAATATCAGCCTTGCGGGTTGTGCTTTTTGCATACGGAGAATTTTCCGTGGTGCAGAACTCACGAGCAGATTTGCCCAGTGGGTGGTTTGTACGTCTTCCGTGCGGTTCGGCTCCCGACCAAGCAGCTCGTGTGAATCCTGTCTGTCCTGCTGGGCATGTCTTTTGGGTTTTGAGTGAGTAATGGCCAAAACCTTCTGCCTCAGGTAACGGGAAGGTTGACGTCAAAGTAGGCAGGCAGCAGGCAGCTCGGCGTAGCTTGTGGGCACAGAAACATCTTCACACCTTCCTGATCGTTTGAAACGCCACTTGTGTTTGTAGTGCTTTGCATCTGAGTGGCTTATAAAAGCAAACATAAATTCTGTTTTTTCCCCTCTTTGGTGAGGGAGAAAGCTCTCTGTGTTTCAGAGGGGTGCTGCAACTTACCCTGGGTGTTGCGGCAGCTTTGCAATAGAGCTGGGCAGAGAACCAGAGGGGATCTCGTACCCTCCCTCTCCATCCGTGCTCCTGTACTGGTGGGGAAAAGCCCTCAGGGAGGGAAGGGAAGGTGGGATGCTTTAGGGCTGCCCTCCTCCCTGTCCTCAGTGCTAGGCTGGTACTGCTGGGCAACTCCGAAACAGCTGCCGTGGCCACCAAAGGAGTGGCTGCTGGCCTTCGGTGACAGCGGCCGTAATTGATGGCGGTAGTTAAACGCCGAGCGTTTGTCAAGATTTATAAATGTGCTCAGTTGGGGAATTATTACAGAGCCGCTTTGCGGAGCGCACTTGCGAAAGCACCTCAGCTTCCAAAACCCATGCCTTGCTTTCTCCCCGCTAGCTGGCTCGGCCGATGTCCATGGTGCCGAACATTCCCGGTATTCCTGGGCCACCCATCAACAGCAGCGGGTCCATTTCATCCTCAGGACTACCAGTACACTCAGAAGCCAAAATGGTAAGTGTCCAAATACATTCCAGGGAGGGTGTTGCATCCACGGTGTTGTCCCTAAGTCTTCACTAGCTCCTCCAGCAGAGATTCCATCTGGAGACTTTTTCCCTGGAGCCTTCACGAAGAGCCACCGCTTCTCCGAAATCCTGTGCAGCCGTCGGCGTGCCTCCCCGCACCGAGAGCAGGTGTTGCAAATGCCACCAGGAATATTAGACTAATCAGCGCTGCGGCTCTGGCAGGCAGAGCAGGCACGCTGTTGTCAAGACAAACCTCAGCCCCATCCTAAACGCGGTTGTTTTGTAAAGCTGGTGCTTTCAGTTCCAAGATAACAGATGGGTTGGAGGTGGGCTTGAGGAAGGCAGAGCCAAGAGAAGAGATGTTGCGCTGTAATCCGAGGATCCTGGTGATGGTTTTCACATAGACCTCTTTAAAAGTTTACGAAAGAATTTTCCTCTTCTGGCTCTTCGTGGCTCAAACGAGGTGCACACAGAGGGGGGAAGCAAACCTAACTTGTGAACAAAGAGCAGCAAAACTCCCTGGTGGTTTTTCTGGCTGAGACAGGGTGGAGGTGTTTGCAAACCCACCTCTTACGGCGGTGCTGCTCACCATTGCTGGTGTGCGTTGTCACTGCTCCCATCGCACCCTGTTTAGGTGTCTGCAAGATTCAGGGGCGCATCAGAGCTGCAAGTGGGATGAGACATCTTAAACTCTGTTCGAGGCGTGAAGCAGCCATCCTGCCCCACTGGCACGTGTCCGGCTGCCCAGAGAAGGAACTTGCAAGACACAGTCTTGATCACGCGTAGGTCCTTTTCCATCCCAGAAGGACTCTGCGTGTGCTCGAGGGCAGTTTGGGCTCCGCCGTTCAGTCTGTGGTCTTTCTGCAGAGCTTGCCAGCTGGGGAGCGGATCGGTGCCAGTTGCAGTAGCAATTTTGGGATGCGGACACCTGTCTGCTTGAGCCTAAGTTGGAAGCCGCTGTCTGTCTTTGGGTAGACCAGATGGTGATGGCTTTCAGTTGGATTTGAATCAGCCGCAGTCCCCCAAGAGCCCGTTCCCCGGCGGCCTGGCTCCTTGAATGTTAGAGAAGCTGGTTAAAGCCTTAACAGGTCCACTGATGTCCTTCTTTTCCCCTCCTTTAACAGAGGCTGAAGGCCAGCTTGACGGCATCTTCCTCGCTGAATGGCAGCAACCTGGTGGTGGGCTCAGCCAGCACGATGGTGACCGCACGTCCGGAGCAGAGTCAGATCCTTGTCCAGCATCCTGACGCCCCTTCCCCAGCTCAGCCACAGGTCTGTTGCTGCTTAGCCCCCAAGGCTGGGCTGGAGGTCCTGGGGGTTTCTGGGTCTCGGGGAAAGAAAAGGAAAACCTCACGGCTTCCTGGTTTGCGGAATGAGTTAAAACCCCTTGTTTTTTCAGTGCCGCTTCAGCACTAATGCTCTCAAACGCCACCAGGCAGAAAACTTCAGCAACGTGTTAAATTTGCTTGACAAGGTCTGGAGTTTCAAAAGAATATTTTGCTCTCTTCTCCCTGCTCAATTACTGGGGTTAAATGCTCCCCTCTTAGGCAATCAACTCCACCGGCTCCTGCCAGCTAACCAAATGCCAGCCTTCCATCAGGATCGCCACCTGCTCCGTCAGTTAGATAGGCTTCCAAAAGTTTAATATCCATATGCTGCCTGACAGCGAGTACCGAAGTGTAACTGCACTCCCCGATTGTGGCGGTGTAATTACAGAGCCCTCGCAGAAGCGCCGGCAAGGCAGTATCTGCAGGACCGTTTGTCCTCGCTGACTTTTCCTTTGTTCTCCCAAAATAAAACCGGGAAATGTGTGGCGTTACGAAATCTTTTTGTACCAGTTGCCTCTGAGAGCTTGTTTAGCTGAAGACGTTCAGGGAAAATTTAACCCAAATTAATTTTTAAAGGAAATCACCCACTCAAAAACTGCAATTTGTGCTCCACGAGTGAGTTAGCGAACCCAAGTGGAGTTGGTGAACCCAAATGGCGTTAGTGAACCCAAATGGAGACGTTGCTTTGACCGTGCGTGGTTACGTGCGTCAGCGGAATCGAGGGCTCCCAGCCCTGCAGCTGGAAGTCACCCTCTGTCAGCTGAGATGTGGTCACTGGCCATGTGGGAATCTCCTAAGTCATTGCAGCATGAAGTGCTTTTTAAAGTCAGTTAAGTGAAATTAAAAGGAAGGCCGTTTCCACTGCATTGCCCGTGGTCATTTACCGTGTTAGCTTCTCGACACAGAGCGGAGGGAACTTTTGCTGCCAGTTGCATGCCACGAGCTGACTGTAGGAGTTGGGGATTTAACCGATTTGCCTGATTTTCACATGTTCACTGGGTTCAGGATCTCAGAGAGTTTGTGTGGATTCACCCCTTAAGTCTGCGGGGCACCTCAGACTCAGCTGAGGAAGGGCCAGAAACGCCCATGAAAGGGGTTTTGTCCCCAGGGCTGCCCTCGGTCCGTCCCCGCAGTGTGCAGTTCTGGCTGCTCTGTAAAAACAAATCCCTTTTTGCCCCAGGCGGCGTCTCCTTTGCCAAACTTTGTTATGCTGGTGCGTGTCTGCCTTCTTTTCACTATCTCTCTTTCACGTGCCCCTTCTCCAGGTTTCCCCTGCCCAGCCCACCCCCAGCACCGGCGGGCGACGGAGACGCACGGTTGACGAAGACCCTGACGAACGGCGGCAACGGTTCCTGGAACGGAACCGGGCTGCCGCATCCCGCTGCCGTCAGAAACGCAAGCTCTGGGTGTCTTCCTTGGAGAAGAAAGCCGAGGAGCTCACGACCCAAAACATCCAGCTGAGCGTGAGTATGTAACCGTGGAGGCTGAGCACAGCCCTTTGCCAGCGTTAGGACCCGTCGCTCCGGAGGGAACGTCTTCCCCATGCTGCAGAGACAACGTGCATTTGGATGCTATGCTCTGGAGCGGGATTTCTGCCTCTCTGCCTAGATTTCCCTCCTTCCTTTCCATCCTGATGCTCTGCCTCGAGCAGGCCATGGGGGGAAAGCGCTTCAGTGCTTTTGTTTCCCTCCCTGTCCCCCTCGAACGGGCTCTGCCTCCACCCGTAGCTCAAGGAGCAACGCCAGCCTCGGGAGCAGAGCGCGGAGGCCCCCGGAAGCAGCTCTATTTGCAGAGTGGAAACCTCCCCTGTGCGAGGGAGAGCTCTCTGCTGGCACGGGGTCAGCAGAAGCAGTCCCAGTTCCCTTCCCTGCACGGTGGACCTGGCGCCGGGGTGAGCAGGGAGGCTCTGCAGCTGCCGCCTGCAGCCATACAGATTTTTTTCTGGAGAATAGGGTTTTCCTGGCTCTCTGGCAGCACCCCCAGCGTGCCTAGCAGAAGTGCAGTGCATCTGAAAATACAGATTTCACTTCCATTGCCATTAGCCCCCCTAGTTAATGCTCTCGGCGCTGGCTGAGGACTGAAGGGTCTGCAAAGGCTGGACTCGTGTCCATTCTGGGCTTTTTCTTTCGCTGGTGGCTAGTGACTCATGCGGTGGGATTTTCTCAATAGCACTGATCATGGTATTTTTATTCTTTTCCCAAGATAATTATAGAAACTGTTTCCTCGGGCAGTTTTGAAATACAGTTGACTGGGTTTCAGCTGTTTGTCCAAACGTTTCAATAGAGGAATAAAATGCTGCACGAAGTTTTCAGAGGAGTAGATCTGGTTTAAGGAAGAAGCTCACAGAGGTACCAAAGGCTTGGAGGAGCTCGTATGTTCCCCACGGCCTGGCGTGGGCTGAGCTGGTCATACACTCATCTTCTCGCTCCGTCTAGTTTTCCATCGGAGCCAACGACACACCGGAGTGTCTGACTCAAGCAGTTGGCATTAGCAGGAGGGTTCAGGCAAATGTACGTCCAGGATTAGACGATGAACGTGACGAGGGGCTTTCCAGCCAGCGGCGCAAAGAAATGCTACAGTTCATGTCTTGCACACTAAATTCCCCAAACCCAGAAACTTTGTTTGGTGTTCTTGGGCCAGAGGCATCTCAAATTAGATGATAAATTGTAAGTTTGCAGGGCACATAAATTAATGTCCTGCCGTTGGTAGAGGCTGCTGTCAAGAACGTGAGCGATGCATATGTCCGTGTTTGTTTTTTCGATCTCAGAATGAAGTTACGCTACTGAGGAATGAAGTTGCTCAACTTAAACAGCTCCTGCTGGCTCACAAGGACTGCCCCGTAACTGCACTACAGAAGAAAACACAGGGCTATCTCGGTGAGTGATGCCTTTTGCTGATCCTCTCTGCCCCCTAAGTAGGGCTAAGCAGATAAAACTTGCGTAAGATGTGAAGGAAGGGAATCGTCATCTTGGTCTCTGCTCCATCACCTTCCAGCTGCTGCGCCTGGTAGGACAGGACAGACCTTGGTCCTGTGTCTTCTGCTGAGGTGGCCTCCGCAGCCTCCACGGTGAGGAGGAGCCACCCAGGCTGGACCTGGTTGATAAGATCCTGCAGCCAGGCAGTGAGGGCAACAGCGGTGAGGGAAGGAGGGAATACATCTCCCTCCGCGTCTCTGTAGTGTAGAATATTTGACAGAGATCCGTATCTCCGCTTCTCCCTGGAGTGTGGGCCAGCATCTCTCCACCCGCTGCCAGGCAGCGTGCCAAGCACTTGATATTCTCTTTGAAGTTAAAAACTATTGCTGCTCTGAAAGCGAAGCCAGAGTCAGAAAAGGCCAGACTCTATAAATGACATCATGGGGCTCTATATCTCATTCTCTGCAATTCACATCAAATCGGTTCGGGTTTGGAAGTAAGAAGGCCTCTCTTTATCTTCTTTTCTTTCTTTTTTTTTTTTTTCCTTTTTAAATGCTGCCTATTTCATTATAATCAACCCGGGAGCTAACCATTATGTCTGGATTCTTATGTCATCCCTGCAATAACAATTCCACGCTGTGGCATTTGTGCAAAGACTTTGGGAGGATGCTGGAGTCCCCTAGCGTTGCCTAGATTAACGGGACGAGAAGCAGGGATGGATGGGGATGAGGAAGGGGAAGAAAACAAAAGCCAGGGAAGCAGGCAACTGTCCTGCCTGATTGCCTCCCGATTCCCATCTCCCGGGTCTCTGAAACGCTCTTTGCCTGTGCGCTGAGGCACAAACACGTGTCGTGCAGGGCCTGGCACAGCCAGTTTATTTTCACTCATTACGGTGACTCAGAGCTTGAGTAATGTGGTCGTGAAAATCCTCGCTGTCCCCCAGCCCTTGCAGACAGGTGTTCGCTCTGTGTATAATGCAGAGAGGCGACATGATTTTTCCTGTTAACTTCCAAAGTTTACAGTTCCTATTATTATTCCTCACAGTCTGTCTACTCCAATAATAGGAATTCATCACACATCTGAATAATAAAAATGAATTTCACACCTCCCTCCCCATGCCCCCCTCCCCGGCTGCCTTTTTTATTATTGAGATTTGTGACTAAGCAGGTCCTTAAACAAAAATGCCAGATTCCCTCGATGGAATTACAGCTGCCTCATGTACAGTTGGGTTGTTTTATTTGTAATACCTTGTAAATCTCCTTTTTGGGATGCCAAACTATTATATCGCTCTGCTCGACCTTCTCTCTCACCGCCAAGTCAGTTTTCAGATCTGCTGCGCTAGCCGCATCTTTCAGTACGCTGGTGAAGGGTTCACAAGGGAAGGTAAAACCCATTTGGGAAAGGGGTACAATATTCAAGCACCTGGTAGAAAACTGAGCCCTAAAATACATCTGCCAGTGCCCAGTAAGGCTGTAAACCTCTTCTCTGATATTTTTTTTTTCCCCCCCCTCAGTGTCATGGGGTTTACCCTCTTGACGTGGAAGAAGTATCCCAGCTCATGCCATTATTTTGCTCTTTTAAAGGAAGGTGACCGCATCTTACCCGTAATTCATCTAGCCAAGTGCACGGGAGGGAATTTCCTCCTGACATCTGTAGATAATGAGTGTATACCCCCAAAGAGAGAGGTCTGATTGCTCTCGCCTTGGCATTTGATAGGTCACAAATTATCCTCTGCGTTAGAAGCTCTGCCTGGGCGCAGTGGGCTGTTTGTGGGAGAGAATCCAAAGTTTTGGAAACCAATCTGAGTCGCTCGGAAAAGAGCACGGAAGAAGGTCTCAGCCTTTGTTTGCCTCCCATCCCTTCAATCATATTGCTTTGAGTTAGCGAAAGAAATCGAGCAAGCAAACAGTTTGTAATGGGCTCTAATTGATTTTAATGTTCTAGAGAACAATAAAGAGCAAACCAGGTAATTTATATTAAAAAAATGGCAAAAAAAGCCCACCTGCCTTTGCAGAAGGGTTTCTGTTGCACGCTTTCCTGTGTGCTCACCCAACAGATGGTGAGGACTCTGAAGGAACTATTCAGTCTCTGGGCTAAATGGCCTTGAACCAAGTACCACGCCAGGAAACAACATGTAGGGAAAGTTCATTGGTTATAACGAGGAAACAGATTTATTACGCTAAAGGTTATGCTGGTTCTGCCATCCTTGGTGTGAAACCTCTGCGCTTTGTGCCTTCCTGGCGTGAATTCGGTAAGGTTTGGTGGGGTTTCTCCGAGGGACGGGGCCAGCCGAACCCTGTGGGTCGTTACGTCCCGACTCTGATCACTTTTATTTCCAGTCCTCACTTGTTTTTGCCAAACAGCTGCTTGAGGGGAGTGACCCAGCTTGGGGCGGGGGAGCTGGGACTCCCGTAGGGATCAGCCTCCCCACTCCAGGCTGCTTTGCCTGGAAAGGTGAGCGTTAAATAAACACCAGACTAATTTCAGAAGCAGCCTCCTGTCCCATCATCTCACTGCCAACACCGGCAGCAATGTGCGCAGCCTCTCTCTAACCTTGTTTTCTTTTTTTTTTGGGTTTTTTTTTTTCCCCATCCCCTTCTCCGGTCAAAGCAGAAAGCCCAAAGGAGAGCTCTGAGCCCACCGGCTCCCCTGCTCCCGTCATCCAGCACAGCTCCGTGACGGCCTCTCCCAACGGGCTCAGCGTCCGCTCGGCGGCAGAAGCGGTCGCCACTTCGGTGCTCACTCAGATGGCGAGCCAAAGGACAGAACTGAGCATGCCGATCCCGTCACACGTCATCATGGCTCCACAGTCGCAGTCTGCTGGCAGATGATGTCACAGCCTGTGCGTGTGACACGGAGCTAACCACGAACTCGCAGCCGGAGAGACTGACCGTAACTAAGTCCCTGACGAGTGGGGGCCGATAAGGATTTTTATTTCTTTTGGGTTTTTTTTTTTTTTTTTTTTTCCAAGTGAGTTAAGGGCAGCTATGGCGCTTGTTACACTGCGTAGCCTGTACAGATCCTGGCCCCCGACCGCTGCCCTGCCATCGCCTGTCCCCGCAGGACGGCCGCAGCTTGAGCGCTTTTCTCCACCCTTCAGCTGACGATCTGTCAACTCGCAGAGTCCTCTGAACACGCAGAGCCTGGCTTTGAAAAGCACCTTGAAAGGTTCACTGTCAGGTATCGGTTACATTAACACTAAACCTTGGTGGATCCCCTTGGCGCTTTCTCTCCTCCAATTCCCCCCCCACCCTCCCTCCTCCTCCGCTCTCGGCGAAGGAAAACATAGCTCTTGGGAGGCTGTGACATTTAGTCGTGCTGTCAATGTATTTTATTTTTAACAGCGTGCTGCTTCCAGGCATCTGCTCCCCCCTCTGCTCTAGCTACCTGAAACATTGCACCTTCGCACCAGAAGCCTCCTTGAGCTCGGAGGTTAAAGGGATCGAGAGTTACTCTCGTCTCACAGTAACTCCCAGCGAAGGATTTCGGACACGATGGGAGTGTAACCGTTGTAAATCGGTTTGTGCCCAACAATTGGGAGATGGGGACACGGGGCTGGGGGCGACACACGTGTTCCTGGTGACTTTTGCCACGCCGGGAGCTGCGGACGTTCACGTCCTGCTCTCGTGACGGGACGCTGCGGCTGCTGGAGGAGAGGTACCGTCTGTTCTGGCAGCGGAGCGGCTGCTCGCAGTCTTCCGTACAGTAAATCGGTGCTGAGGTGCGTCGGCTGGGACCGGTGCAAATGTGCTCTGAGCGGTACGTGAACGGATGAGCCGGCCCAGCGGGCGACAAGGATGTGAGAATTCCTCCTCTGCTCCCAGCTCCACTGTACACCTTGGCGAACAAATCCCTCCCGTTTCCAAGCATCATCTCCTTTACGCATAACCTCGATGACCTTAATAATGGTGGCCTTAAATCATGAATTAGTTGCCTGTTCGAGGGGAGGGAGCACAAAGTCGTGTTTCTGTTTGCCCAGTCTTTTACCTCTTCTTCATGATCATCTTCCGCTCTTGGTGACGGAGCAGCCGTTGCTTCTGAATCAGAGCAAACGAAGGATTCGCAGAGCTTCCACTTTCACAGGGCAGGTTTAAAAACCCAACCCTCAATATTGAAAGGCGTTTGGATTCGGGTCCGCTTTCTTGCCGGACGGCCGTAGCGTGCGTGCGTGTCTGTGTGTGCTTCCCGCGGCTGCCGCTGGCCCTGGGCAAGTGATCGGGGTTGATAGTTTGGAGATGAAGGGGGGGGTGGGGTGCTGTGTGCATTCGGGCTCTTGGAATCAACCTCGTCGAAATCCATGGAGCTTCATCAGCCCTTGGTCTTCCTCTCCTCAGGAGGTCCCTCCTCGGCCGAGCTCTCGCCCACCTCAGGTTGCACTCGCCACTTTTGAGCCAAGTTTGTTTGTCAAAGTGATTTTGTTTGGCTCATCCAGACTTGGAAGGTTTCCAGGGACAGCAAAACCCAAAGCAAAGTCTGAGCAAGGAACCGGATCCCACTCTGGACGGGGAAGTTCAGCAGTTTGGTTTTCCTCTCGAGGAGATCTGTCTTCTCCCCTTCCCCTCTTTTGCAGGTTTTCCTCGATTTCTCAGTAGTATCAACCGCGGCATTTCCTGGGTTTGGTTTGTCTCGGCCTCTTTCGCGCTCCTCTGGTTTCTCTTGCTCATCTTGAGGGTCGTCTTGTGCGTAATCAGGGTCAGTTCTGGCCTCGGCCATTTGCACTTGGTTCAGATCCTGCGTAGCCCCCCCCGGACCCGCCTTTTGTTTCTGTAAAACTGTTTCTGCAGCGTCTGCGTGTAGACAGATGGTCCGGCTCTTGCTATCCCGACGCAGTGTGTGTTTCTGCAGCGGGAGCGAGCTGTAAGACGAGGACACGGGGGCAGTTCGGCATGGCTTAAAGCCATGCGACCTGGACTAAAAAGGGGGGGGACCACAGCAGGGAATCAGGACCTTTTTTTGGGGAGGCCCAGCATCTAAGGCAGAGGGTTTGCAGGAGGTTCAAGATCCAGCCTGGCTCTGCTTTCTCTCCATCCTGCTGCTGGATGCAGGTTGTCGAGCTGGGAGGGAAGGACAGAAAACCCCACGTGGCCCAAAAAAGGGGTAAAAACCGACCCGTCTTGGCAGCAACGGGGTTTGCTCTGGTCTTCAGATCTGCTCAGTTTGCTTCAGGGGGCTTTGAAACAAGTGTCTCTCTTTCTTTCTTTGTCTGGGAACAGCAGGAATGACAAAAATGTGTTGTAAACCATACTTGCTTCGTCAGCCGTCGGGTTCCTGTCCCTTGGTGCGTAGTGCTGGCAGCCAGGAGCGAGCGGTTGCGTCCGGCAGCGCCGACAGTAGCTCACCAGCTCCTCCTAGGCTCACCGAGCGTTCGGCTCGGCACAAAATCCCCCGTCTGTCGAGGAAAAAAAACCTTCACTGAAAGAAAAGAGAACGGAGAAATGGAGCTCCGGGCTGATCCCGCCACTGGTGCCTCCTTTGCGTCAGGGCGGACAAGGCGGAGGAGCAGCCGGTGGCTTTGCTGGCAGGGTTGGAAGGACGGAGCGAGGGGTGACATCGGAGAGGTGGCAGATCCGGGACGGACGCAGGCGGCAGCGAATGCAGCAGCTTCCCTTCCCCCCATGTTTTTACCCTTAGGGACTCGGAGTGACCCAGTCTCGTGCGATGGGACAGCCGGCATCGCCCAGCCTGCCCACAACTTCCCTGCCCTCGCCGCTCTCACCCCGGAGACCTCGGCGCACCGTCGGGCATCGCGAGGTAGCTCAGACCTTGCCCGGTGACGACGGGGGGATGCAGAGAGCGGCTTTTCTCCCCATCCCTCCGTGCTCCAGCCTCTCCCCAGCTCAACTCCCCTCTGCCTCTGAGTGCTTAGTGCCTTGTTAAAAAAAGTAATAAAAAAAAAAAAAAAATCTCCTGCAAATCCATGAGAACATGGTTGTAAAGCTCCAAACCTGGGCAGGAATAATCAGGGAACAAGTGTTTGACCATGCCATACTATTTTATTTTATTTTTAATCAACTGGGTTGCAGCTTTCCTGTGTCCCCTTTCGGTGTGTTTTACTCCAACCGTTTGAAACCTGCAGGTCCCGGAGCAGGTTTTGGGTCTCCATTTCCCTTTTTGGGCTCCTAAAGATGCCTGGCAGAGCTGATGCTGACCCGGTGCTAAACCTCGCAAGGAGCCGAACGTCACGAGGCAGAGGTGGCCGTCGCTTTTCCAGCGGGAGGGACAGGTTTGGTTTTTTTTAAAAGGGGTGACTCTTGCCAGGCTTTTTGGAGAGGAGGATATGTAGAGAACGCGTTTTTCCACCAGCACTTTTTCCAGCATCTCCACGTTGATGGAGCGGCTGCGTGGAGATACGTCGGGCTGCCCGGTCGCTGAAAGTCCGGGGTCAGTGTGGAGCCTTCGGGCTCCGAGGTGGAAATCGCCGCCAGGAGCCACATAGCTACTGGGTTTCTGCCCCACATCATCTCCCCCTTCCCCATCGCTTCTCTTGGAGGTGGTTTCTTCTCCAGGCCAGCGTGGTGGTCGCTGTAGAGGCCGTGCTTTGGGTTTGGGTGGGAGTTGGGGATTGGTTTTGGTTGGGAAGAAGGATTTTGCGGTAGGTCGGTGATGCAGGGTCCCCCCCAGAGGGGGAAGGTGGCTTGTTCTCTTCCTCCTGTCTTCCCTTCAACTCTTGCTTGAAGACTTTGCAGACGTCTTTGGGTTGGGCAAACCCACCCCCCAGATTTCTGCTCTAGGATGATTTCTTCTGCTTTTCAGAGGGTCCCGGGGGATGGCAGCCGCCCGCCCGGCACCTTGCCGAGCATCTGCACTTTTCTCTGCCAGCCTTCAGGCCTCGGCTGCGGTGCCTTAGCCGAAACCCTGGCCAGTGCCAGTGTCAGTCCTGCAGCTTTCCACACATCTTCCTCCAAAGCCCATCACTGCGGTAGCGGTTTTTTGGGATTTCCATCCCTCCTCCGTGGCCTAATGGATGGGGGGCTGTGTGTGTGTGTGTGATGCTGGGTCTCCTCGCGGGCGCGTGGAAAAGCCCCGCAGGGTTTCGAGGTCGCGTTCAGGTTGTGAAGGAATCAGGGAGAGCCCGAAGGGCCACATCGGCCATGGGGAGTCGGGGTTTTTAATTGAGCCGTCGTCGCTCTGATGTCAAATAGAAACAAGAGGCTGAAAAATGCGACTTGGGGCAGCCGCTCCCCCGCCCAGGGGTGATGCTGAACCTCCTCTCCCTCCTCTCCCTTGGGCAGGGATGAAGATCTCCTTGGGACTGGGGGGG